>JAANYP010003105.1:263611-332594 GCA_020465985.1 Centrapalus pauciflorus
ATTTTGTTTTCTTCAAATGTGTTTATAAATATATAAACATATCATGTAAGTATAAATATTATGAAAACAAGTTATAGAGATGTGTTTTATAACATTTTATACATGTGGTTTTTGAATAACAACAAGAATCACAAGTTGTTTCAACTTTATGAAATCCGGATTTTCGGCAGAAATATTACGTCGACTTTGAAAAATCATAACTATTTCATAACTTAACAAAATGAGTTAATTCTTGTCTCAAAAGTTAGATCTATGTCTTAACTAAAAATCTGGAGGTTTTCATAAATTAATATGGAGTTTAGAACCCCCAAATATTATTTGGGAACCCGAAAGTTTGACAGCTCAAAAATGGCAAACATAGGGTTTTTAACGAGCTTTTTCCCCAACCTAAACACCTCGAAAAATGACCGTTCTTAACTTTAAAAATTCTTTGTATATAGTAGTTTTATGTCTATGAAAACCAAAGCTCAAATCGTTTTGGAGCTTGGTCGAAAACAGCCTCAAAGTAGGCCGAAAAACCTTTATATATATATATATATATATATATATATATATATATATATATATATATATATATATATATATATATATATATATATATATATATATATAAACTCGACGTTTTAAGTGAGTTTTATTTATAAACTTGTAAAGTTGGGTGATTTAGAGAAAAAAAACCTTTATACATGCATATTATCATATATATATGGGAGTTATTAAGTCCCTCATATCATTTAGGACTCGGTTAAACGCGTCCGGTGTCATGACTCATCAACAACGCCAACTGTCATTTTTACGGTCTATTTTACCATCAACTTACGGTGAGTTTTCATAGCCCATATTTTCACTATCTATTGGGGTGGAAATACATGCTCTATTTTCATATGGACATCAAAGTGGTTTATTTCTTTATATGTATTACGCATGTGTTTATGTGGATCCATTAGCCCTCATATCATGAACCATTAATTACATTTATTTGTAAGCGCAAATATATTGTGGATAGATCTATCGGGAGTCATGTCCCCCATTCGGGTTAGTCTTAACCGGCTAACGGCGGAATGCATATATATTTAACACATGGTATTACAGTCGGAAATACTTCACAAGGCAAACTCTAAGCTTCGGTTGCATGATGGTTTATGTAATACATACATGGAATTTATGCTTTATAATTCAACTCATCTGATAATGTCCATATAACTAGTCTTCTTGCGTAAACCTATCAGCTCACCAACAATTTGTTGACGTATTTTAGCATGTATTTTCAGGTGATTAAGACATGCGCATTCAACGGAAGCGTTCCAAGGCTTCCGTTCATTTTTGGAGTCGCATCATTTTCAAACTCGGAGATTTATTTGCATCATTCTTGATAATCTAAATTATGTATTTAAATCTCTGTATTTTGCGAACTATTCATGTTGGTTTGTAAAACCTTCCTTGTTTTAAAGTTAAATCGATGTATTTTATGATTATGGTTACGCTTCCGCACTCGTCATGCCTCGCTGCCAACTGAGGTACCAGGGTGTGACAGTACACTAGAGGAATAAAAGGTTTGTATTTCAACAAATATCCAATAGGACGACCTTTAAGAACTTCAACAATAACGGGATGACTCACTTTAATGACACTGGGATCAATCTATGATTATTATCCAGCAAGGCTAATCAGTGTTTGGGTTTGACCAGTTGTGTTTCAGGGATTGGTGATGAAGGTGATGGTCTAGTAACGGAAGCAGATTAACTAGTTTAGAGACCAGTGTATGGTTAGATGATACTGGAATTTTGGGTGGGGGCTTGGGATGCCATTTGTTTCCTGCAAAAAAAATAACAAACATGTTAGAAAGGTCAGGTTAACAAATTTAATCCTACAGATAGAAAAATAATACATTTAATAGAGATTAGAAAAATATGTGTTTTATTGTTTAAGCATTAGGATTCCAGACAATAATAATAAAATATTATTGTTAGGATTCCAAAGTCAATCGTTAAGAGACCATTGTTAATAAAACACAGATTTTAAAAATTTCACAAAAAATGTGAAGTTTCTCTGAAAAATTAAAAATTCCCAGACTTAGAAAACTCGAATGACATATAAGCCAACTCGAATGACTCTTGATGTTTCTCGATAGAAGTTACATCAAACTCGAATTGATCTAGAATTTTTCTAGAATGACATGTTAACCAACTCGATAGAAGTGAAAAGTTCCTCGAATGACTTTTTGTCCAACTCGAAAGATATTGAAATTTTCTCGAGTGACTTGTGGATCGAGTTGGAACAATTCAAAAATTACTAAGTCCCGATGAAAAGAAACTCGCATGAAACTATAATTTTCTCGAACAAAAGTATGACCCAAATCGAATAAAACATGAACTTTCTCGGTCATTGTTTCAATCGAGTTTGATGACTTTAAAATTTTTCTAAGTCCTAATTATGTCAAACTCGACTGTAACATGAGTTTTTCTCGAAAGATTTGTTGTGAAAATCGATAACTCTAAGAGTTTTCTCGAGTACCACTTTGTCCAACTCAATAGAAACTAAACTTTTCTCGAATGAGTTTTAATTCAAGTTTGAACACTTGCAACTTTTCTAAGTCCCAAACAACACTGAAATTTTCCAAAAATTATTTCAGGGACATTTTGGCCTAACCATTTATATGTTCCTACTTGAAAAATGATTTTGAACAACTTTGCTTTACTGATGTTGTTCCGAAAACAACATTTAAACCATTTAAAATCCGATTTACGGAGTGTTCAAAACTTCAAATATTTTTACTTTCGAAATCAAATTAACTGTTGTATGGTTAAATGTAAGACTTGAAATTTGATATTCAAGCTTTGTTAGTACATCCTGTGTGACGATAGTAGTCTAAATGTAGATAGTTCTTTTGTAATGGTTCAGTCTTTGGAATTACCAGTTAAAACATATGTTTGATATTGTTTATGTATGTTTGATCTTGTTTGTGATTGATGTTTACTTAAGTTTAAAGATAAGTTCAAACATAAGTTCTAGAACAAGTTCAAGGACAAGTTCTAGAATAAGTTCAAATCCAGATTCGAACTTATTGGTGGAAAAGTTCGTGGGCTTGGGCCTTCACGAACTTGTCTGGGCCAAGTTCGAATTTAAGGCTTATAATTAAGGGTTAATCAGTTTTGATTAACAATATTTGCAGAGATTAGCGTTCAAGGCGATTACGAACTTGTGAGCGATTAGCAGAGAGTTTTGGAGAGATTTACGTGTCGGGACGTTCGTCGTTACGTCTATCATCGTGTTTGTCTCCGTGTTTCGTGTTTGTGATCAATCCGTTAAACCCCTAACGAGGATTCCGCACTCGTTAGACGGTGTCGCGTCAAGATTGGATCCATAGGTAGGTGACCTTACAAGTGGTATGAAAGCCATAAGAGTGTTCATCGTGTTCATCTAAAACATTCTTGGTTTCTTGGAGTTTGTGACTAAAAAATCACGTTTTTCATAAGTTTTTCGAGTTATACAAGCAAAGTAACGGAGAAAAATTCATATTAGTTCAGTTTTTTTAGTCAAAAGCATTGTTTTTAATCTTAAAAACATTGGTTTAATCTGAAAACTTGAAAAAAAAATCAAATTTTAGGCCGTTTCTCGAACTTGCGGCGCTTGAACATAAGGGGGTATTAGGGTTCACTCGAACTTGTCAGAAATACGCTCCTCTCGAACCTAATCTAGGGCTTCATTCGAATTTGGCTGAGATTCGAACTTGCTATCATCGAATTTGTCAGATTTCGAACTTGTCAGAAAATTAGGTTTCCTTCGAACTTGTTAGAGGTTCTAACTTGTCAGATTTTTTCAAACTTGTCAGTGAGTCGAATTTGTTGATTTCGAACTTATACAAATTCAAATTTAATTTTCAAACGAATTTAAGATTAAATTAATTCGAACATACCTACGTTCGAAGGGATTTATTTTAAATTAATTCTAAATTATATTGTTTAAGTTCGAAAACAAAAACTTTTAAAAGGATGTCAAGTTTGAAAAAATTCATTGAAATGGACCACGAGGTCGGCAAGGCAAATTCTCCGCCAAAACTGATGAAGTTGGAAGACTGCTATTGGTGGAAGGATAGGTTTGCTGATTTTGCTCGTTTCAACGATATGCGCATGTGGATTTGTATCGATGAGGGTTATATTCCACCTACGCAAGTGTTAGAAGGGCGTCAAAGAGTCTTAACATAATAGAATATGAAGAATGATTATAAGAAACTTTATGAGGCTGAGAACCGAGCTTTCTCGATTATCCGTATGGTGGTACCTCAAGAATTTCTGCACACCTTGAGAAATCATAGGACTGCTAAAGAGCTATGGGATGCCCTAGAGAAAAGGTGTGATGTAAATCCAAGGGTTCGCAAGGGAAGGACTGAGATGCTGAAACAGCAGTTCGCCATTTTCAAAGCATTCAAAAGTGAAAAGCTGGATGAGACTATAACAAGATTCTATCATTTACTGATGGAGCTTGATAATCACAATGTCGATTATCAAGAGACTGAGAAGATAGAAAAGCTTCTTGATGCTTTACCTGCAAAGTGGGAAATGTACACAGCGCTTATCAAGCATGATGAAGAAAAATTTTAGACTCTTACTCTAGAAGGAGTTATAGGAACGCTGAGGGCGTACAACTTTCCGTTGCAGAAGAAGGAACGAGAATATGATCAGGTCCAAGATCCTGAAATGTATTTTGGAAAGACAAAACCGTCAATCGCAAGTGAACTGAAATCAGCTACAACATTTTACTCGGGAGAAGAGCCTATCCCATTTGAGTCAGACGAACCTAATAGTCGGGCATTCTTAGGGTATTCTAAACCAGAAGAAAAATCGACTCATTCGGCATCCACTTCTCAACACTACACAAGGATGCCTATGAGTGCACAATCGGCTGAAGATCATCTGAATCTTTTGGCTTCATTTGTTGCAGAATATGGAAATTGTGTCCAGGGGAAGATAAACGATCCTGCGCTATGAGATGAAGACTACAATCAGGTGGATCCTAATGACTTGGAGGAAATGGACCTTCCATGGCAACTGGCCATGGTGACTCAGAGGGTCAAGAGGTTCATGAAAAGAACAGGGAGAAATCTGAACATAGGCAACAATAAGGTTGGGTTTGACGAATCCAAGGATTGAGACACTTTGCAAAAGAGTGTCAACGACCCAAAGTAGAGAACTACCAGAATCAGACTCAGGGAAGATATAAGTCTGGTAGTTCGGGAAATCAAGCAGCCATCGCTGGTCTGTTAACTAATGTAACATCCACTAATACAAAATGAACCTATTGCAACCTTTTGATAGTAACTTTTATATAATTAGTTGCATTTGATTCTAAAGCAAGAAAAAAAATAAAATAAAGGTTGCATTAGAAGATCTAATGCAACTTTTAAATTAAAAGGTTACATGTTTGATTGAAAATGACAACATTTATAAGAAAGGTTACATTTATTATAGGTTAAAAGTAACCTTTATTTTAAAAGGTTGCATATTTCTAAAGTAAATGCAACTTTTTTTTTCAAAAAGTTACATCTAAAATGTTATTGTAATTTTTTTTATGTTTTCTATAAAATAAAATATATAACTATTTTACATTGTCAATCTTTTCATTTGATTAATAAATCTATTTAATCTTAATATTATAATTATTTTATTTATCATTTAATCCTCAACAATTTAAAATTTTAAGAAAATTTTAAAAAAGATATATGAAAAGATTACAAAAAGAAGAAGGTCTCAGATTGCTTATCATATAATCCTCAACAATTTAAAATTTTAAGAAATTTTAAAATTTTAAAAAAGATATATGAAAAGAGGACATAATGCAACTCTTGGTAAAAGGTTGCTTTAGGCATAATGCAACTTTTTGGAGGCCTAATGCAACATTTTGCCAAGGTTGCAATAGGCTCGTTTTGTTGTAGTGATCTGACAGACAGCTCGATGGAACTTACGATTGGAGTACTCATCCGGAGTCGAATGCTAGAGCCTTTATGGCTGAAGTGACAGAGACTGGGGATGATAGAGCAGAAGAAGTGACAGAGGACACCAAGCAGAATGATACAAGTCCTTTGATGGTGGAAAAGTCAGAGAATCAGACCATTCTAGAGTTTGCTGCAAAAATGGCTAACGTGGAATCGGATCACAAAAGGATAACTCTAAACTTTTCTACATTTCATGACTTATGTGTTTTATGTGCTACTACAAATGATAGGTTAAACTTAGTTCTAGAAACACATAACAACTTAACTGCTCAGATCCAATCACTAAAATCAGATAATGCTAGTCTCTTAGATATTAAGGAAGATCTAAAGAATAAGCTGAAAATAGATGCTCAAGATGTTATAGTTCTAAAAGACAAATTAATGAACAATGTGTCAGGATAGAACTTATGTATGAGCATGTTGAGGCTTTGACCAAAGAACTTACCATTAAGGAAGTGGAACTAGCCGAATCAAGAGTCAAGGTTGCTGAGGTAAATAGTAAGCTTAAAAAGTTTAGGAACTCGTCTCTAAACTTAGGGAAGATCGTAGAAGCTCAACGGCAGTCTATGAAACCAGTAGGATTAGGTTATCAAGAGAGTCCTCCACCTTTCAAAAATAATTATGTTCCTCAACCTCAGGATAAAACTGATGAACCAGTCGAGTCAGAGGTAGCAACCGAAACTGAATCTGATAAGGACAAATCAACTAAGGTGCCTAATACCAACTCTAAGATTAAGAAAGTCAAGTTTGTGTAGTCTACTAGTGACATAATACAAGGAGAAGCTAAACCTGAAATTAATAATCAGCAAGGGGAAGTAGCCACGATAGTTGAAAAGAAAGAACATGACACTAGTAAGACACCAAAATCAAAGGGCACTTATAAGAAGTCGATTGATAAGATGTCATGCTTTAGATGTCATGAGAAGGGCCATGTTGCGTCTAGCTGTCCGTATAAGAAAGTAGAGTCTATACCCTCTAAACCAGAGTCTAGACTTGCTGTAGGAAAGCCAGAACAACAAAAACCAGTACCTAGTATTGCTAGCACAAGTAGTTCTCAAAACACTGAGAAGAATGTGAATGCAGCACCTAGGATAGCTGTTAAACAAATACATGTGTCGGTCAGACAACAAGAAGTGATTAGGACTAATTCTCCGAATAGAGTCCCTAATCAGTCTAGGTCAGGACCACCACAAGCTTATAGAAGTACAACACCTAGAAGGACTTACACTCTAGTTAGGTCTCACACTCGTCAAAGATAATAAACACCAGGTAGAGCCAATGGATATTAATCTAAAATGCCTTATAATAGAAACTCTTCAAGGGCTCAACAGCAAATGCTAACCCAAAGGCCAAGAGTGAATTAAAATCACTCAGTACCACAACATGTTCTCAATCAATAACCCAAGTCACCTGAAAGGAGAGATGGGTATTTGAAGGAGTCCACGTATGTGGATGAGAATGCTATTACCAAGTCAGTCGTGGCTTGGGTTCCCCGTGATAACTAACTTGTTTTCTTTCATGTGCAGGAGCTAACTACAGGTCTAAACAACAAATGGTTCGTCGACGGTGGTTGCTGTCGTCACATGACTAAGGAAAGGAGTCTACTCACAGACTTCAAGGGAGGGAACAAGGGTTTTGTATTTTTCGCTGGGAACAAGGGAGGTCATATCACTGGAACTTGAGTGGTCACTAATCGGACAATCATACTTGATCAAGTTTACCATGTTGATAAACTTGATCACAATCTCATTAGTGTATCTCAAATCTGTGATAAGAAGAATTCAGTAATCTTTAATGAAACTGAGGCGTTAGTGCTGAAACCGGGATTTAAAGTACCTGAAGAGTGGATAATGATGAGAGCCCCAAGGAAGAATGATTTGTACATGATGGATATGAACATATCAGACTCGTCAATGGGAAAATCTGTCTTCTATCCAAAGCTTCAGAGTCCGAATCCATTTTATGGCACAGACGCATGGCACACTTGCACCTAAGGAAAATTAATTACATGACTAAACATGGTCTGGTGCAAGGTGTCCCACTGAAGAGTTTTCTGTTCGATGACAAGTGTGTACCATGAAAGAAAGGCAAACAACACAAGAAGTCACACAAGTCAAAGACTCAGAACTCGATAACTTCCACCTTCGATTTGCTGCATATGGATCTCTTCGGTCCTATCAACAAAAGGAGTACAGGTGGTAGTTGGTATTGTTTAGTTATCACTGATGATTACTCACGTTTTTCTTGGGTTTTTTAGGTACAAAGGACGAAACAACTGGAAAGTTGATTAGGTTCTTAGACTAAGTCGAGAACTCCTACGGGACGAGGGTAAAACGTATCAGGAGTGATAATGGAACTGAATTTAAAAACACGGTAATTGGTGTATATTGCCTATCCAAAGGATAGTGCATCAATTTAGTGCCTTTGAGCCACAACAAAATGGGGTGGCAGAACGTAAAAACAGGACTTTGATTGAAGCAGCAAGGACAGTGCTCTCGGATTCAAAGCTTCCTACCATGTTTTGGGGGGAGGCAGTGAATACCGCGTTTCTTGTTTTAAACCGGGTACTTACTGTCAAATCACTGAACAAAAACCTGTTATGAAGTTCTGAATAAAAGACCACCTAATTTAACTGGCTTTGAACCGTTTGGGGTACCGTGTACTTTACTAAAAATGAAACATCAACCTAAGTTTGGAGAAAAGGCTGACGAAGGATACTTCCTAGAGTATGTGCCTAACTCACCAAACAAAAGAGTTTTTAACAAAACAAATGGTACGGTTGAGATTGTGTTTAACATAGATGTCACAAGTTATTCACATGAATCCCAAACTAGTCCTGAATGGTTATTTGATTATGACTCATTGTTTGAATCATTTAACATACCTTTTAGTGGAAATGCAGGTATAGTGGAAAATGTCTTCTCGTCATTAAATCTGAATGGCGACTATCAAGGTTTTCCAAAGTCAAGCATTCCATCTACGTCTTAGCCTACAACGACTGAAGATGGGTCTCCAACAGAGAATGAACCTGAATTACCTACAAACGAGAATCAAATAAATACTTCTAACTTTGAGGGTAGTGATCATGAGGAAGATAATGTACAGTCTGAAGTCGTACCCCCGTTAGGTGAAATAGGATCAAACTTAGGAGAGAATCTTCAAGTCGATGAGATTAAGACATCAAGGATAAACAAGGATCATCCGATTAAGAGTATCGTAGGGAATCCGAATACTGGTGTGAGAACAAGGATTAGTGTGAATAATAACACGGTGCTCTTATCGATGATCAATGACTCCGGGGTGTATCACACATTTCTATACTCATGTTTTATCTCGCAAGTAGAGCCGAAGAATGTGCAAATGGCACTGAAATACGACTCTTGGGTTGAAGCCATGCAAGAAGAACTGTCACAGTTCAAAAAACTTGAAGTGTGGGAGTTAGTGCCGTTACCTCGAGGAGAAGTTGGAATAGGGACCAAATGGGTCTTTAAGTGCAAAAGAGATGATCGGGGTATAGTTACTCATAAGAAGGCAAGAAATATGGTGAAAGGATTCAACCAAGAAGAGGGAATTGATTACAACGAAGTGTTTGCACCAGTGGTAAGGCTCGAGGCAATTTGTCTGCTTCTGGACTTCGCGTCCTTCAAAGGGTTTAAGGTATATCAACTTGACGTAAAGAGTGCATTCCTGTACGACAAGGTGAAGGAACTGGTGTACATCGAACAACCACATGGGTTTACTAGTCCAAAGTATCCCGACAGAGTATATCCACTCGATAAGGCTCTGTATGGATTGCATCAGGCACCAATGGCATGGTATGAGACGCTGTCAACTCATCTTTTGCAAAATGAGTTTGAAAGAGGGAGAATTGATAGTACATTGTTCGTGAAGTGAAAAGGAGAAGACTTTATCTTGGTACAAGAGTACTTGGATGACATCATTTTCGGGTCGTCAAACGAACAGATGTGCAAAGACATTGAAAAGGTCATGAAGTCAAATTTGAGATGAGTGCTATGGGAGAGCTGAACATCTTTCTGGGTTTGCAAGTTGAACAAAGGAAAGAGGACATGTTTATCCATCAGGCGAAGTATGTCTACAACATTCTGGAGCGTTTCGGGATGGAAGGAACAAAGCTGACCGCTCATTTCAGTACTCCGATTCAAGTGAATCACAATATCAGACCGGGTACAGAAAGTGATACTGATGTGGATCCGACTTTATATCGGGCCATGATCGGGTCACTCATGTATTTAACTGCTTCTAGACCTGGAATTATGTTTCCTGTGTGTATTTGGGCTAGGTTTAAAGCTAATCCGAAAGAAATGCATATGAAAGCCGTGAAGCGGATTCTAAGATACCTGAAGTCGAAACCAAAGCTGGGACTTTGGTATCATGCTGATGGAGATCTGGAATTGGAAGCATACACGGACTTTGATTATGGTGGATGTAGCTTGAACTGGAAACCAACAACTGGAGGTTGTCAGTTCCTTGGAGGGAGGCTCGTATCCTTGCAATGCAAAAAAACAACCTTCGGTAGTCGTATCAACATGCGAAGCCGAATATGTAGCTACTGGTAGTTGCTGTTCACAGGTTTTGTGGATACAACAATGTTGGTACACCCTGTGTGACGATAGCAGTCTAAGTTGTATTAGCATTTTGTCTAAGTCATGTTACAAAGTATTGAATATTAACTAGTGTTTGATATATGTGTTTATATGTGTTTGATAGTTATTGATTGTATGTTTGAACTTGATGTAATGTATTACAAGAAGTTCAAACATAAAGTCCAAAGATTAATTCAATCATAAGTTAGAACATATGTTCAAATAGAAGTTTGACTTGTGAAATTCGAATTTAGAGCATATTCGAATTTACACATAAGGCAGATTCGAATTTGGTATAAATTCGAATAAGGCAGATTCGAATTTGTCAAGGGGACAAATTCGAATGGGCCTTGGGCCTGTTTCGAGTTTGGCCCATGACAAACTCGAATGGATTACTATAATTAGGGATTAACTCGAATGATTAAAGGACTTTTGCAGAATTTCGTGTGTGATTCGCAAAAGGCGATCTCGAGTTTATCAGATATCTGTGTGTGTTTTCGGAGAGAATCATGGCGTAGGTTCGTTCGTAGTCGTTTGTACAACGTTGTGGTAGTCTCCGTGTTCCGTATGAGTGATATATCCGTCAAGCCGCTAACGAGGATTCCACACTCGTTGGTGTGTGTCGCGTCTAGATAGATCTGTTAGTTCAAGACCTTACAAGTGGTATCAGAGCCTACGGGGTGTTCTTCGTGTTCTTCGTATTCATAAAGATACATCCTAGGATTCTTGACGCTTTTGGACGGTTAATCTCACGTATTATTTAGTTTTTCGAGCTTATCAAATCGGATTCCGGGAAATACTTTGTTGTAGTTCACGTTTTTGATCAAAATCAATATTTTTACTTGTAAAACTATTGATTTAATCTGAAAATCGTGAAAAACTCGAGGTATTAGCCATTTTTCGAATTTGCGGCGCTCGAATTTGCTAAGGGGAAATTAGGGTTTGCTCAGATTCGAGTTTGACCAAAATACGCTCCTTTCGAGTTTCCTAAAAGTGGTTTCGATTTTGGCCATTTCGACATTACTTTGGATTTCGAGTTTGCACTAAAGTCGAATAGGGGACATTCGAGTTTGTTGGAACATTCGAATTTTTGGTGGGTTTCAAATTTAAGTAAACTTTCGAGTTTAGAGACCTTCGAATTTGTCATTAATTTCGACTATAATTGGATTTAAGAACTTAACTCGAATTTTATCCCAAATAGGTTTAAATTTAATTAGATTCGAATTTACCTAAATTCGAAAGAATTAATTTAAATTAATTTCGAATTAAATTAATTAGGTTTAAATTCAATTATCTTTGAAACAATGACAAGTCTACAACGGTTTCTGGAGATGGATCACAAGGTCGGAAAAGCAAATACTCCGCCAAAGTTGATGAAACTTGAAGATTATTACTGGTGGAAGGATCGGTTTGCCGACTTCGCGCGATTTAATGATATGCGCATGTGGATTTGTATCGACGAGGGATACATTCCACCTACAGCTGAGGTAGAAGGACGACAAAAGGTTGTTCCTTATTCTAAAATGAAGGATAACGATAAAAAGCTGTTTGAAGCAGAGAACCGTGCATACGCTATCATTAGAATGGAGTTACCTCAGGACAAATACACACCTTCCGTAATCAGAAGACAGCAAAAGAGCTGTGGGAGGCATTGGAAAAACGGTGTGAGGGTAACCCAAGGGTTAGAAGGAAACGAACGGAAATGCTCAAGCAGCAGTTTGCAATCTTCAAAGCATTGAAGGATGAAAAGCTGGATGACACTATCACACGTTTCTATCATCTGCTCACTGAGTTAGACAGTCATGACATTGAGTATAGTGACACTGAGAAGAATAATAAGCATCTGGATGCTTTACCGGCCAAATGGGCGATGTATGTGGCTTTAATTAAGCATGATGAGGACAAATACTATACTCTGACTCTAGAGAATGTTGTGGGAACGCTGAGGGCGTATAATTTTGAGTTACTGAAGCAAGCAACGGATTATGATCAAGTTCAAGATCCAGCAATGTATTTCAGAAAATCAAAACCTTCAGTGGCAGCTGAAATGAAGACAGCTACAGCCTTCTTCTCGGGAGAAACATCGTCACCGGCTGAGCCAGAAGACTCACAGAGTAGGGCTTTCTTAGGGTCTACTAGACCAAAAGAACAGCAACATCAGGCTACTCCGGCATCTACATCTCAGGGATATTCTAAGATGCCTATGAGCGCAAAATCGGCTGAAGACCATCTGAATCTGTTGGCTTCATTCGTGGCCGCTTACGGCAATTGCGTTCAGGGCAAAATCAACGATCCTGCACTTTTGGATGAGGATTACGATCAGGTAGACCCTGATGATCTTGAAGAGATGGATCTAAAATGGCAACTGGCCATGGTAACTCAGAGAGTTAAGAGGTTCATCAAAAGGACGGGAAGAAATCTGAACATGAGTAACAATAGGATTGGATTCGATAAGTCCAAGGTTAAATGTTACAACTGTCAAGGGTTAGGACACTTCGCTAGAGAGTGTCAGAGACCGAAGGTAGAAAATCACCAGGGGCAGTATCAGAATCAACAGGGACAGTAGCAGAATCAATCGCAAGGGCGATATCTTACGAGTAGTTCATCCAGTCAGGCGAATATAGCTGGGTTGTTATCTAATGTCACATCAGACAGACAGCTAGACGACACTTATGACTGGAGTACACATCCAGAATCGAACGCTAGAGCCTTTATGGCTGAAGTGAATGAGACTGGAGGTGAAGGGGCAGAAGAGTTCACAGGGGACAGCAGTCAGAATGAAAGCAGTCCGATGTGGGTAGAGAAGTCAGATGATCAGCCAATTCTGGAGTTTCCGCTCAGATGGCCAAGGTAGAATCAGATCCTACCAAGGTAAGTCTGAACTTTTCTCTTTTCCATGAGTTGTGTGTTTTATGTGCTACATCTAACGATAGGTTAAACTTAGTACTAGAATCACATCAAACCATATCTGCTCAAAATGAAACGTTAAAATCAGATAATGCTAGCCTAATAGATATAAAGCAAGATCTTAGGGATAAGCTTAAGGCTGATGCACAGGATGTTATAGTTCTAAAGGACAAACTGAGCGAACAGTGTATTAGGTTAGAACTCATGTATGAACATGTTGAGGCATTAACCAAGGAGCTGAAAACCAAAGACATAGAGCTAGCTGAGTCTAAAGTAAAGGTAGCTGAGGCAAATAGTAAACTTGAAAAGTTTAGGAACTCATCTCTTAACCTAGGGAAAATTTTAGATGCACAACGTCAATCTAAAAAGCATGTAGGTCTAGGATATCATGAGAGTCCTGCACCTTTCAATGACAGCTATGTACCACAACCTCAGGAGAAAACTGAGAAATCAGTAGACTTAGAGGAATTACCAGAACCAGTGTCTGAACCTGTAAAGGAAAATGCAACTAAAGTGACTGATAATAATCTCAAGATTAAGAAAGTTAAATTTGTGCCATCCTCTAGTGATAAACCTGTAGGAAAACACAAAATTGACTTTAATGATCAGGATGATGAACCAGTCGCTATAGTTGAACCAAAAGAGCCAGACACTAGTGAGACACCTAAGTCAAAGGGCACACACAAAAAGTCAATTGACAAAATGTCTTGCTTTAGATGTCACGAAAGGGGGCATGTTGCTTCTAGCTGTCCGCATAGGAAAGTAGATACTACTCCTAAGACAGGAAAGCCGGAACAACTTAAGCCTTCTCCAAGTGTTGCAAGCATTAGTAGTTCTCAGAGTACCGAGAAAACTGTGCAAGCTACACCAAAAACGGCTGTGAAACAAATACCAGTGTCAGGTCGACCAAACGAAGTGATTAGGACTAATTCACCAAATCGAGTCATTAATCAATCTAGGTCTAGACTGCAACAACAATATAGGAGTATTACACCTAGCAGAGCTTACACTCCGGTTAGGTCACACACTCCTGTTAGACATCACACACCAGGTAGAGCTCAAGGATGTCAGTCTGAAATGAATTATAATCGTAATTATTCAAGAGCTCCACAGAAAATGCCTACACAAAGGCAAAGAGTGAACTTAAATCACTCGGCACCACAACAAACTCCAGTTCAAAGACCCAAGTCACCTGAAAGGAGAGATGGGTATTTGAAAGAGTTCAAGTATGTGGACAAGAATGGTATTACCAAGTCAGTTATGGCTTGGGTTCCCCATGATAACTAACCTATTTTCTTTCATGTGCAGGAGATAACAACAGGTCCAAACAACAAATGGTTCGTCAATAGTTGTTGCTCCAGGCACATGACAGGGGAGAGAAGTCTACTTGCAGACTTCAAGGGAGGGAATCGGGGCTTTGTATCATTCTATGGAAATAAAGGAGGAAACATCACTGGTACTGGAGTGGTCACTAATGAGACGATCAATTTGGATCAAGTTTATCACGTTGATAAACTGGTTCACAATCTCATTAGTGTATCTCAAATCTGTGATAAAAAGAATTCAGTGCTGTTCACTGATACTGAGGTGTTGGTGCTAAAACCGGGGTTCAAGATACCTGAAGAGTGGATACTGATGAGGGCTCCAAGGAAGAATGACTTGTACATGCTCGACATCAACAAGCCTGAATCTTCGATGGGACCAATCTGTTTGTTATCTAAAGCTTCAGAGACCGAGTCGGTTTTGTGGCACAGACACATGACACACTTGCACCTGAGAAAAATGAACTATATAACGAAAAATGGATTGGTGCAAGGTGTTCCTATGAATAGTTTTCAGTACGAGGATAAGTGTCTACCGTGCAAGAAAGGAAAACAACACAAGAAGGCACACAAGTCCAAGACTCAGAACTCCATCGCTGCCACATTCGATTTGTTGCATATGGACCTCTTCGGACCAATCAACAAAAGGAGTATATGTGGTAGTTGGTACTGTTTAGTTATTACTGACGATTACTCACGTTTTTCTTGGGTTTTCTTTCTAGGTACAAAGGACGAGACGGCTTCCAAGCTCATCGGGTTCTTAGACCAATTGGAGAATTCATATGGAACAAGGGTTAAACGACTTCGTAGTGATAACGCAACAGAGTTTAAAAACACAGTATTTGGTGTATATTGCCTATCAAAGGGCATAGTGCATCAATTTAGTGCACCTTATGAGCCACAACAAAATGGGGTGGCTGAACGGAAAAACAGGACATTGATTGAGGCAGCAAGGACCATGTTATCGGATTCAAAGCTTCCTACCATGTTTTGGGGGGAGCAGTGAATACCGCATGCCATATTTTAAACCGGGTCCTTACTGTCAAATCTTTGAACAAAACCTGTTATGAAGTTTTGAATAAACGGCCACCTAATTAACTGGATTCGAACCTTTTGGGGTACCATGTACTTTATTGAGAACAAAACATCAACCTAAGTTTGGTGAAAAGGCTGACGAAGGATACTTTCTAGGTTATGTGCCGAACTCACCAAACAAACGAGTTTTTAACAAATCTAATGGTACAGTAGAGATTGTGTATAACATTGAAGTCCCAAGTTATACACATGAACCCCAAACATCCGGAATGGATATTTGACTATGACAAACTGTTTGATTCATTTAACATTCCTTTGGATGAAAATCCAGGTACTATCGAAAAAGGACATGGCGTCATTAAATCTGAATGACGAGGGTCATAGCTTTCCGAGGACCACTTTTCAATCAACTTCTGAGCCTACTTCAACTGAAGATCGATCTCCAGAAGTCACTGATTCTGAAGCACCTACAAACGAAAATCAGATGACAAATTCCAACTCTGAGGAAACTGTCCACGAGGAAGAAAATGTGGAGTCTGAGGTTGTTCCCCCATTAGGTGAAATAGGATCAAATTTAGGAGATAATCTGAGAGTTGACGAGATAGAGACATCTAGGATCAACAAGAACCATCCTATAGAAAGCATCATAGGAAATCCTAATGCAGGTGTGAGGACTAGGAGTAGTTTAAATAACAACACTGTGTTGTTGTCGATGATAAATGACTCCGAGGCCTTTCATACCTGCCTCTATTCTTGTTTCATCTCGCAAGTAGAACCGAAAAACGTGCAAATGGCATTAAAAGATAACTCTTGGCTTGAAGCGGTGCAGGAAGAACCGTCATAATTTAGGAAACTAGAAGTGTGGGAGTTAGTTCCATTACCTCGAGGGGAAATAGCAATAGGAACCAAATGGGTTTTTAAGTGCAAAAGAGATGATCGGGGTATAGTCACTCGCAACAAAGCTAGGTTAGTTGTAAATGGTTTCAACCAAGAGGAAAGAATCGATTACAATGAGGTGTTCGCGCCAGTAGCAAGGTTGGAAGCAATTCGTTTGTTTCTGGCTTTTGCTTCCTTCAAGGGCTTTAAGGTTTATCAGCTAGACGTTAAGAGTGCTTTCCTTTATGGGAAAGTGAAGGAACTGGTGTATGTGGAACAGCCGCCCGGGTTTACAGATCCGAAATATCCAGACAGAGTATATCGATTAGATAAGGCTCTGTATGGATTGCATCAAGCACCAAGGGCATGGTACGAGACTCTATCCAACCATCTGTTAGAAAATGGGTTTGAGAGAGGAAGGATAGACAGTACGCTGTTCGTGAATCGGAAAGGAGAACACTTCATCTTGGTACAAGTGTACGTCGATGATATCATCTTTGGATCATCAGAGGAGCAAATGTGCAAGGACTTTGAAAAGGTGATGAAGTCAAAGTTCAAGATGAGTGCAATGGGTGAGTTGAACTTCTTTCTGGGGTTACAAGTTGATCAAAAGAAGGAGGGCATGTTTATCCATCAGACGAAGTATGTCTACGACATATTAGAGCGCTTCGGGATGGAAGAGACAAAACTGACAGCTCATATCAGCATGCCGATTCAAGTGAATCATAATCTCGGACCGGGTACTGAAAGTGATACCGATGTGGATCCGACGTTATATCGGGCCATGATTGGGTCACTTATGTATTTAACTGCTTCAAGACATGATATATGTTTGCTGTTTGTATTTGTGCATGGTTTCAAGCTAATCCGAAAGAGATGCACATGAAAGCTGTGAAGCGGATTCTACGATACCTCAAGTCGAAATCGAAGCTGGGACTTTGGTATCACGCGGAGGGCGATCTGGAATTCGAAGCGTTCACGGATTCAGACTACGGAGGATGCAGTTTGACGCGCAAGTCAACAACTGGAGGTTGTCAGTTCCTAGGAGGGAGACTCGTTTCCTGGCAATACAAGAAACAGACTTCGGTAGCCGTGTCAACGTGCGAGGCCGAATACGTCGCTGCTGGTAGTTGCTATTCACAGGTTCTGTGGATACAACAACAATTGCGGGATTACGGTTTGACTTACACTCATACTGCTATTAGGATAGATAACCAGTCAACAATTGCTATAACTAATAATCCAATTAAACATAATAAAACCAAGCACATAGACATAAGACATCATTTTATACGTGATTGTGCTGAAAAGAACTTAATCAAACTGGTAAAAGTGGCAACGGATGATAATAATGCTGATTCATTTACCAAAGCTTTTGATAAGTCATGTTTTCAGTATTTGATTCAACTAAACGGAATGCGTAATCCATAGTGAATTGACCTTAGTAGAGTTTTATTTCTTTTTATAGCAGTAGTCTTTCTTTTTTTTTTATAGTAAGTGTAGTAGCTTAGGACAGTTTCCTTTTTATAGTAAGTAAGTTGGATATTATATTTTCTTCTTTTATTTATGAAAAACAAAAGAAAAAAGAGAGAAAACCATAAAAAATTCAAAAAAAAAAAAAATTCAGAAAAGGAGTTAAGTCTTAGATACATAGGTTCAAAGTGACGAAAATTGGCACAGTCTTTACAATCTCTAAGTGTTAAGGTTTCACACATAATGCACATAAAATTCTAAGTGTTATACATTATCTAGTTTGATATGTTGGTAGGCGTAATACATATAGGGAGTCTCAATGCTAATAAAATATTCAAGAAAAAGTCAGACGTGTCACTAACTTAGATGTATGACCAAATGGTCTTATTTTTTATGTTAGAGACATACAGACATTGATTCTAAATGAGGTATGCAAACTTTCTGGGGATGTATAGCAACATCAGGTACATCTTAAAAATGGAAAGAATAGAAAAATCATACTGAGTTGAGAGTCAAAACAAGTAACTCTGTTGTACGTAAGTACAGACCTGTTGCCTCTGTTTTGATTCGAGTTAGCAAGATAAGTCGCTTTGTTGTACGTCGGTACAACCTGTCACCGCTGTCTTGCTAGCTTTAAAAACAAACCTTAAGACAAACTAAGACACTTTGTTGTATGTAAATACAGACTTGTGTCCAATGTTTGCCTTTTAAAGAAAGTTTGCAAATACCAAAAAGTTATAATCATTATGTGTATGCCTTGATCATAAAAGTATGTCTATGTATGAGTCACGTAAGATAATTTCATGATAAATAAAAAGGCCAAGGAAATTCCGAAATGTAACATGTTTAAAGGGAAAATAATATCAACAATCGGCTAGAAATGTATGTCACGACAAACAATCAAAGGAATCAAAAATTCCTAAGTGTGAAAGTTTAAGTACTGAAAGTGCGTATTTGACGCCGCTATCTGATTGAACATTTCTTTGACTATACTCGTCAAAAATATTTTGTTAAGTGTTTAGTATAGGTTGTAAATTTTAAATAATGTAGTTTAGTCTAAGTTTAATTTTTGTTCACAATCTTTACTTTAATTTATCTTAGTTTATTTTATTTTTAAATTTTGTTTTTATTTTTACTTTTACTTAGGAAAAAAGTCAAAATTACTGAGGGTGCATTCCTAGTTGAATAAAATAAACATTGCGTGAAAATCTTGTGCTTAGGGTAAAAGATTTAGCATAGTTTATTCCGTTACACGAAAAGGTTGAAAAAGTTGAAAACGTTGAATTTAATTCAAAGGTTTTTGAAATTTTCAAATTTTCAAAGTTAAATTCGAGTTTAACCAAAATCGAACATATATTCGAATTTGGTCAGTTCTTCGAATTTGCTGTTAAATTCGAAAGATGTCACAAACTCGAAGGTGGTTGATATAAATAGGTTAACAATGACAAGTCATTATCACCTACATTCGAATTTGTGTCTTCGAGTTTACAGTGAGCGATTTCGACTTTGTCTTCGAGTTTGCCGTTTTCGAGTTTACAGTGAGCGTTTTCGACTTTGTCAAATTGATAACAAATATCTTTGATTAGTACCTATTAGGACTATTGGATGTAATTTTCTAAGTCTAAATTGGTTAAAATCTTGGATTTTTGTTGTTATTCAAACCGACACGTTCGAGTTTGATCATTGTTTCTAATTTGATCATAACTTCGAATTTGGCTTCGAGTTTGTCATTAAACTCGAAGCATCCACTAAATTAGAAACTATGGTTGTTTCGAACTTGTCATTCGAGTTTACTATTATATTCGAATTATTTGCTTAAAATTTAAATCAAACTTGTAGAAATTCATAGGTGTTGGATTTTGTACTTATACAAGTTCAAAATAAAACATATCTGAATTTAAACAAGTTTATGTCTATCTTAATAATTCTAATATCTTATATGCTTTAATGTGCAGACATGGCAGATAGAATTTTCGTTCCTAAGCATAATATGGTCATTTCTCCGGACCATGAGATTCCAAAGGCTCAAGCATACCGCCGGATGGTGGATTTTTTGGGTGGATCAAGGATTTCATATGCGCTGTCACATAATATTCAGATAGTCATCCCATATGTTCGTCAGTTTTGGGATCATTTACAAGTAGACTGTACTGTTACTCCAATAGTATTAAGGACGAGGGTTGCTGGACACCCTCTAGTGTTTTCAGCTGACATGTTACGTCAAGTACTGCAGTTAGGATCTGAAGAGCAGGAAAATGGGCCGATTGACTTTCCGTTATCAATCAGGCAAGCGGAATTTATCAGAATGGGATATAGCCTGGACGTGGCTAAGTCCTCTTTCATGAAGAGCGGGCTGATAGGACAATGGCGATATCTAGCACACGTTTTTATGGTGTGTTTTGCCGCCAAGAAAGCAAGATTCGATTACATTGTATCAAAGATTCAGTCAGGGATGATAGCGTTGGTTTACAATCAAAGATTTAGCTTCTCAGAGATGTTCTCTACAGAGTTTGTTCAACAAATAACAACTCCGGACCGAGAAAGATTTCTGCTTTATCCGAGATTCGTAATGATGCTGATAAGACATTTCCTACCGAACCTGCCACAGCTGAATGAAATCCAAAGTGTTGTGGTGATTGACAAACGAATCTTTTCCGATTGTCAAGCTCATCGAGGAAGATTAGCTAGGCCAGTGGAGGCACCACTTTTTGGTGCGGTGGTCAATCCAGATTTCCAAGTCGGGGAAGATGCCAACTGGGCAGGGGATTTACAGGTTCCACAGCAACCGCAGCAACAGCAACCGTCACAACCGAGGCCTCAGCAACAAAGGAGGAAGCAAACACCGTCTACGAGACAAACTAATGCTGCTAGGCCTTCTACGAGTAGAGTTCAAGAGCCAGTTGAAGCAAGTCCGTCAAGTGTTGAAGCTAGTACTTCAGATGTAGCTCGCAGAACTCATCAACGGGCGGAAACATTAGAAGAGATATGGGCATCTGATCCGAATGCAAATGAGCAAATTACCGCTGAGCTTGTTGGAGAACTTCTGGATCCACCAGAAGGGGAAGAAGATTTGTTTAGGCAGATAGATGAATATGTGCATGTTGAACAAGAGAGTGAATCAGACTCCGAATCAGAAGAAGTGGAAGAAATTGAGGTTGAGTAGGAGCCAGAAGATCCTTCTATCCTAATTCGCACATATGGATCCCGAGTGATGGTGATTAATCAAGAGACAGAGAAAAGAAGAGCTTCGCGGGAGTCAGATGACTCAGATTTTGAGGATGAGGAAATTACTCCTTTGATATCGAGGCAGAGAGCAAAGAGACATCGCTTCATGCAGGGAGCTTCATCAGCCTCTACTCCTGAGCCAGAAATACCTACCGCCCAACCATCAGAACCCATTCCACCACCACCACCTGTTCAAACATCCGTTCCTCCACCAATCATCCCCACTCCCATCCAATCCATACCATCCACATCATCAACCTTCATGGACAATCAAAGGTTTTCTGAGCTGAGGAGCAAGGTTGACTTCCAGCAAGTCCAAATCTTTCAGTTGACAAAAGCTATTGGGGAAATACAGAAGCATAACGCCAATGTTGACAAAGATAATGCTGAGTTAAAGAAAGTTGTTGGAAAAATTGAAGAAGAAAATCTTGAGCTAAAATCCTTTGTGGCAGATCAAGCTGCCGAAATCCGATCAATGAGGTCCCTTATCGAGCAGTTATTGAAAAATCTAAAAGCTCAGGGGTAGACAAGTTGTAAAGATAGTGAGGAGCCAAGAAGGGGAAATGATGACGATGGCAATGATCCCAATGCACCTGAAGAGAATGAGCCAGTAGATTTTTCTGGTGCTCTATATGCTGAAACTCATGGGGAGCCTAGTCAAGGTGGAGCCGAAAGAGGAGACGCAAGTTCCTCAAAGGTCATAGCGAGCGATATGAACGAAATCATTGAAGCTCTGATGAATATCGAGGAAGAGCCGTTAGATTTTGATTTTGATTTTGAGGATGAAGTTGAAGACCTGGAAGAAGGGGAGTTCGTGCCTGAATACAAAACAGACTGGAAATCTGATGATGAGGTCTATGTTGATGAAGAAGATGAGGCGAATGAGATCATCGTTCAACAGAATCCGTTCACAGATACATATGTGTCGGAAGGAAATAATATGATTGACATAGAAGCGGTCAAAGCTGCTTTAAATGATGAATCATCATCTGAAGAGCCTGCCAGAGAGCCTACAAATGAAGAAAAGAGAAAGTTGTGGTTCAACGCAGAGAATAAGGAGTTAGAGTTGAAGAAAAAGATGCGCGTCCCTGGTACTGGAGAGCTGTCTAGAAATATTCTAAGCTGGTTCTTTGATCGAGAACTGCAGCTATTCATTATCAAACGAAAGGTTGGCCTCCAGTATCTCAGAAGAAGACTGAAAGATTTCAACTCCTTGCCAAAGGTTGAGATAAAGGCGTTGGCATGGAAGGAGCTCATAAATATCGGCGACGATCCTTACGCTGAAATCATAGCTAAGATCATTAGAAAGGAAGGGAGGTCGAGAAAGTTTGAAAGGCTCAATCCGAGAGTTGGCAAACGAGTAATTGACAATACCAGAATTGATCCTCTGACTGAAAGACCTTGGATGAAAATTCAATATAAACCAGTTAGATGTTTGAAGAAAGTCCCTCTCAAGCCAATGCCACAAAATGTTTTGAATAATCTCAATTGGTGGTATGTGGAGAGTGAAACAGGTGAAGCGGTGATGGAAAACTTTGAAGAAAAAGTAATTCATAGACTATACGATCCGCTGCACCTAGTTAATCTCTCGAAAGATGACCTTCAAGTTCTACATACTCATCAAATCTCGAGTGATGCACATATGGAGTTTGAGGCTAGAAAGTATCAGAATGTAGTTAAAGTTTGTGTTGAGCAAGGCCTGTATGCTAGTAGTAGTTTAAATAAATCTAGTACTTAATCAAAATGTAAATAGTTAGAAGCTATCGTCAAGGGGGAGTCTGTTGGTACACCCTGTGTGACGATAGCAATCTAAGTTGTATTAGCATTTTGTCTAAGTCATGTTACAAAGTATTGAATATTAACTAGTGTTTGATATATGTGTTTATATGTGTTTGATAGTGATTGATTGTATGTTTGAACTTGATGTAATGTATTACAAGAAGTTCAAACATAAAGTCCAAAGATTAATTCAATCATAAGTTAGAACATATGTTCAAATAGAAGTTTGACTTGTGAAATTCGAATTTAGAGCATATTCGAATTTACACATAAGGAAGATTCGAATTTGGTATAAATTCGAATAAGGCAGATTCGAATTTGTCAAGGGGACAAATTCGAATGGGCCTTGGGCCTGTTTCGAGTTTGGCCCATGACAAACTCGAATGGATCACTATAATTAGGGATTAACTCGAATGATTAGAGGACTTTTGCAGAACTTCGTGTGTGTTTTGGGAGAGAATCACGACGTAGGTTCGTTCATAGTCGTTCGTACAACGTTGTGGTAGTCTCCGTATTCCGTGTGAGTGATATATCCGTCAAGCCGCTAACGAGGATTCCGCACTCGTTGGTGTGTGTCGCGTCTAGATATATCTGTTAGTTCAAGACCTTACAAACAACAATTGCGGAATTACGGTTTGACTTACACTCATACTCCCATTTAGACAGATAATCAGTCTACAATTGCTATAACTAATAATCCAGTTAAACACAGTTTAAGAAAGTACATAGACATAAGACGTCATTTCATATGTGATTGTGCTGAAAAGAATCTGATAAAACTGGTAAAAGTTGCAACGGAAGACAATAATGCGGACTTATTCACTAAAGCATTTGATAAGTCACGTTTTGAGTTGTTAGTTCAACTAAATGGTATGTGTAATCCAAAGTAACTCGACCTTAGTAGTTTTTCTTTCTTTTTTAAGTTAGCAGCTTAGTAGATTTTCTTTCCTATTATAGTAAGTTAGTAGGTTAGTTTATTAGCTTATCTTAAAAATGAAAAACAAAAGAAAAAAGAGAGAAAATCATAAAAATTTCAAAAAAAAGAGAATTATTGAAAAAAAATGAGTTAAGTCTTAGAGTCTAATGTACAAAGTGACGAAAATTTGCACAGTCTAAACAAACTCTAAATGTTAAGCTTTCACACATAATGCACCATAAATTCTAAGTGATATACACTTTCTTGTCTGATGTGTTGGTAGGCATAATACATGAAGGAAATCCTAACATCTAATAATATACTGAAGAAAATCTCATATGTGTAACTAACTTAGATGTATGATCAAATGCTTTTAATTTCTATGCTAGAGACATACCGACATGATTGTAAATGAGGTATGCAAATTTATCTGGGGGATGTATAGCAACATCAAAATACATCTTAAGCAAAGAAATGAAAAATTTTTGAAAAGAAAAGGAAGTCAAAATAAGTCGCTTTGTTGTACGTAAGTACAGACCCGTCACCTCTGTTTTGACTTAAGCTAGCAAGATAAGTCGCTTTGTTGTACGTAAGTACAGACCTGTCACCTCTGTTTTGACTTAAGCTAGCAAGATAAGTCGCTTTGTTGTACGTAACTACAGACCTGTCATCGCTGTCTTCCTAACTTAGAGGGAACTCTAAGACAAACTAAGACACTATGTTGTATGTAAATACAGAACTGTGTCCGACATTTGTCTTTTAAAGAAAATTTGCAATACCGAAAAGTTATGATCATTGTGTGTCTGCCTTGATCATAGAAGTAATATCTAAGTATGGGACACGTAAGGTAGTTTCTTGATAAACAAAAAGGCCAAGGGAATTTCCAAAGTATTAAATGTTTAAAGGGAAAATCATACCGACAATTGACTTGAAATGTATATCACGACAAACAATCAAAAAATAAAAATTCCTAAGTGTGAGAGTAAAATACTGAAAGTGCGTTTGACACCGCTATCTAATTGAACCTTCTTTGACTATCTCGCAAAAATATTCTGTTAGTATAAGTTGTAATTTTTTAAAGTACTTTTGAGTAGTTTTAATTTTGGTTTACTTTTATTTATTTTATTTTATTTTATTTTAAGTAGGATAAAGGTTAGAGTTACTAGGATGCATTTTTAGTTGAAGAAACAAACATTGCGTGAAAATCTGTTGCTTAGTGTGAATGTTTTTGCAAATTTGAAAAAATTCCGTTACATGAAAAAGTTGGATTTTATTGAAGAATTTTCAAAATTTTCAATTAAGTTCGAAATCCAGACAAATTCGAAGTTACCTTCGAACTTGCTGGAAGTTCGAACTTAAGCTAAGATCGAAGGTGGTTGATATAAATAGGTCAACAGTACTTCATTTATGTCATCTACTCTCGAATTGAATCTCTCGAACTTGTCAGGGCGATCTCGAACTTCTCGGATATTCTAATTTCTCACTATTTCTCGAAGTTTTCCACTGTTTCACAAACATACACACATACTAGAGTATACTGAACTTTATAATACTAAGTAAGTGTTAGTTTAGGATGTTTTTGTGGTTAATATCGAGCCTTTTTAAGTTTTATGTCATTTAAAACTAGGTGACTCTAAATTACAAGTTTTAAAAGCTAAAACTTAAAATAAATGATACATAACATAGATTAGAACCTAATAGGACTAGATTACAAGGTTAATTAAGTCAAATGGGGTTAAAATCATGGTTTTTTAGTTGAAAGTGACCGACTTCGAATTTGTTCTTCAGGTTTGAACTTGTCAGAAAGTTCGAACTTGTTGAAATATCTATAAGTTCGAAGTCAGTTATGTTCGAATGGGTGTTTCGAACTTCACTAAGTTCGAATGGTTTTTCACATTCTCAAATTTGTCTATGTTCGAATGTGTTAGACTTCGAACTTAATCAAGTTCGAAGTTATGCAAATTCAAATTTAACAAATTTAATTTTAAATTAATTTCTAATTTTAGTTTGGTGATTTTTGTGTGTAATGGCTGTAGATCTCCAATTGCAGGAGGCTCAGCCATCCCGTCCATTGATAGAGTTTTTGACAGTCCAGAGTGTCATATGCACTTACGCATAATCTGCCGATCCTTTTGACATATGTGTGGCAGTTCTGGCATCACCTTCAGGTGGATTGCTCCGTTACCCCTACTGTGTTACGTAAAAGAGTAGGCGATCAACCAATTGTCTTTTCTGCGAACATGTTGAGGCAAATCCTGCAGTTGGGAACTGAGGATCAAGAAGCAGGCCAAATAGATTTCCCAATGCCCATAAGGCTAACGATCTTTATGGAGAATGGGTTACGCACAGGACATAACGAAGGCGTCCTACATAAAACGTTGATTAATTGGACAATGGAGGTATCTGGTCCATGTAATAATGGTGTGCTTCGCACCGAAGAAAGCTGGGTTCGACACAATGGTGTCAAAACTGCAGTCTGCGTTAATTGCTTTGGTCTACAATAAGCAGTTTAGCTTTTCAGAATTGTTTTTCAGGGAGTTTGTCCACCAGATTACTGCTTCGGCCAGAGAACGATTTTTGATGTATCCTAGTTTCATCATGATGATTATTCGACATTTTTTTGCCGAATCTGCCACCACTACCTGAGCAAAGTGGAGTTGCATTAATCGACAAGCGTATTTTTGCTGACTGCCAGACCCATAATGCACGAAGGGCTGAGCAGGTCAGGCCTCAGGTGGCCCCTTTGTTTGGTGCAGTGATAGATCCTGATTTTGTTTCTCCGGAAGGAGAAAATTGGATAGATGAAGCCACCCCCCCCCCCCCCCCCGCAACAACAGCAGCAGCAGCAACCTCAACAACCGAGAGCACCGGAAAGACGAACTCCGGTTGCAAGAACGTCTCGCCGCTCACAACCTGCTACTGAAACTGCTCGGCCATCAAGTTCGGCTCCACAATTAGACCAACGGGAACAGACGTTGGAGGAGATCTGGGCACAAGGAGCAGTAGCGGAGGAAGATATAGTTGAACAGTTGGTTCAAGACATTTTGGAACCCCCAGCTGATGTAGATGACATTTTCAGGGAGACAGATGAATATCAACCTCCTGTGGCCGAGTCTGTAGGCACAGAAGCTCATGCTGAAGGAGAAGAAGATAGGGAACTGGCTGAGGCTGAGGGTCAAGTCGAGACCGCCTCAGAGTCTGAATCTGCATCAAGTTCTGAGGAGACAGAAGCGGAATATACGACTGTTACCATCAGCAGATATGGATCTAGAGTAGTTGTTAGCCGAAGGAAGATGACAAGGCCCGTAATTCGTGACGAAGAGGCCGAAGATTCTGATTTTGATTTAGAAGAAGAAGCTCCAGTTGCCACTAGGCATAGAGAAAAAAGGCATTGCTTCATGCAGGGAGCTCCATCCAATTCTGCTATACCATCTGAGTCAACTGCCGCTCCATCCACATCAACCGCTGCTCCATCAACATCCACCTCCATTCCATCCACCTCAATTTCATTCACCGAAAATCAGCGATTCACGGACTTGAAGAACAAAGTAGATTTTCAAACAGTCCAAAAACTCCAACTCTCTCATGCAGTGAAAGATTTGCAACAACATAATGCAAGGTTAGATCAAGAGAATGCCAAGTTAAAGACTATAGTGGCAGATTAAAGTGGCATTGACGACTCAACAGTCCTAGATGATGACACTACAGACCCTGGTAGAGCAGCTTGTGAAAGATCTTCAAGCTCAGGGGGAGAGCAGCTGTCATGGCAATGAATTAACGTGAGTGAGTAGAGATGATGAAGAAGGTGATGATCCCGACATGCAGAAAGAAAGTGTGCTAGTAGATCTTTCTCAACAGACTACTCAGCAAGCAAATATTCAGGGGGAGCCTGGGTCTTCAGGTACAGGTGGAGGTGAAGGTAAAGATAATGGCAAGGCTCTAGAAGCAACAGAGCTAATTGATCAGGAAATAATCGGAGCCTTAGCCGACATTGAAGATGAAGAAGTAATGTTTGATTTTGAGGATGAAGTAGAAGATCTTGAAAAAGGTGAGTTCGTCCCAGAAGACATTGCTGATTGGAGATCTGATGACGAAATATTGGTTGATGAGGAAGATGAAGCAGATGAGATCATCATTCAACAACATCCTATCACCGATACATACACTACGACAGAGTAGAAAATGATGGACATCGAAGTATTTAAGGATGCTTTAAATGTTGAATCAGAAAGTGAAGAGCCTGATAGAGAACTCACAAATGAAGAGAAAAGAAAGCTTTGGATGATAGA
This sequence comes from Centrapalus pauciflorus, assembly GCA_020465985.1. Lineage (NCBI taxonomy): Eukaryota > Viridiplantae > Streptophyta > Magnoliopsida > Asterales > Asteraceae > Centrapalus > Centrapalus pauciflorus. The sequence goes on from JAANYP010003105.1 coordinate 292,030, forward strand.
GCCTTTATGGGTGAAATGACAGAGACTGGGGATGATAGAGCAGAAGAAGTGACAGAGGACACCAAGCAAAATGATACAAGTCCTTGGATGGTGGAAAAGTCAGAGAATCAGATCATTCTAGAGTTTGCTGCAAAAATGGCTAACGTGGAAACGGATCACAAAAGGGTATCTCTAAACTTTTCTACATTTCATGACTTATGTGTTTTATGTGCTACTTCAAATGATAGGTTAAACTTAGTTCTCGAAACACATAACAACTTAACTGGTCAGATTCAATCACTAAAATCTGATAATGCTAATCTCTTAGATATTAAGGAAGATCTCAGGAATAAGCTGAAAGCATATACTCAAGATGTTATAGTTCTAAAAGAAAAATTAAGTGAACAATGTGTTAGGATAGAACTTATGTATGAGCATGTTGAGGCTTTGACCAAAGAACTTACCATTAAGGAAGTAGAAATAGCTGAATCAAGAGTCAAGGTTGCTGAGGTAAATAGTAAGCTTGAAAAGTTTAAAAACTCATCTCTAAACCTAGGGAAGATCTTAGAAGCTCAACGGGAGTCTAAGAAACCAGTAGGATTAGCTAGCAACTGAACAATAATTAGGATTAGGTATCAAGAGATTCCTACACCTTTCAACAATAATTATGTGCCTCAACCTCAGGATAAAACTGATGAACCAGTAGAGTCAGAGGTAGCAACTGAAACTGAATCTGATAAGGACAAATCACCTAAGGTGTCTAATACTAACTCTAAGATTAAGAAGGTCAAGTTTGTGCAGTCTTCTAGTGATCCAATACTAGGAGAAGCTAAGCCTGAAACTACACCAAGAGGAAGTATTCACGATAGTTGAAAAGAAAGAAAATGACATTACTGAGACACCATTTCAGTTTGCCCAAAATGTCTTGAGACATTGACTTCAGAGGAACCTTTTTCAAACATCTAACTGACTTGTAATACATCTTCCTCTAGGGTCTGCCAGTTAGAGGATCGATTCTCGTATGATCCATTATCCTCTTTCCTACTCGTGGATTTAGCTTTTCAAACTTTCTAGCCCTGCCTTCTCTTCTCAACAGACTGCTCAGCAAGCAAGTATTCAGGGGGAGCCTAGGTCTTCGGGTATAGGAGGAGGTGAAGGTAAAGATAATGGCAAGGCTCCAGAGGCAACCGAGCTAATTGATCAGGAAATAATCGGATCCTTGGCCGATATTGAAGATGAAGAAGTAATATTTGATTTTGAGGATGAAGTAGAAGATCTTGAAGAAGGTGAGTTCGTCCCAGAAGACCTTGCTGATTGGAGATCTGATGAGGAAATATTGGTTGATGAGGAAGATGAAGCAGATGAGATCATCATTCAACAACATCCTATCACCGATACATACACTACGGCAGAGCAGAACATGATAGACATAGATGTATTTAAGGATGCTTTAAATGTTGAATCAGAAAGTGAAGAGCCTGATAGAGAACTCACAGATGAAGAGAAAAGAAAGCTTTGGTTCAGAATGGAAGAAAAAAGGTATGAGTTAGCTGTGAAGGAAAAGATGAAAGTGCCGAGTGCTGGAAAGCTGCCAGGGAGCATTCTTAGCTGGTTCTTTGATCGAGAATTGCATCTTTTTATTATTAAGAGAAAGGATGGCCTACAATTTTTGAGGAGAAGATTGAAGGACTTCAATTCACTTCCTAAAGTTGAGATAAAGACCTTAGCATGGAAAGAGCTCATCAACATTGGATACGATCCCTACGCTAAAGTAATTGCGAAGATTATCAGAAGGGAAGGGAGGTCCAGAAAGTTTGAAAAGCTAAATCCACGAGTAGGAAAAAGGATACTGGATCATACGAGAATCGATCCTATAACTGGCAGACCCTGGATGAAGATGTATTACAAGCCAGTTAGATGTTTGAAGAAGGTTCCTCTGAAGTCAATGCATCAAGACGTTTTGGGCAATCTGAATTGGTGGTATGTGGAAAGTGAGACAGGCGAAGCAGTTATGGAAGACCTTGAAGAAAAAGTGATTCTGAAGGTGTACGATCCATTGCACCTGGTCAACTTATCCAAAGATGATCTGCTAAAGCTTCAAGTTCTAAAAATCTCTTATGATGCACATATGAAGACTGAAGGCAAAAGATATCAGAATGTGGTAAAGGTTTGCGTTGAACAGAGACTTTATGCTTGTAGCATTTTGAATAGGCCTAGTACTTAGACTAATTGAATATCTAGTTAGAAGCTATCGTCAAGGGGGAGTCTGTTAGTACATCCTGTGTGACGAAAGCAGACTAATTGTAGATAGTTCTTTTGTAATGGTTCAGTCTTTGGAATTACCCGTTAATACATATGTTTGATATTGTTTATATATGCTTGATCTTGTTTGTGATTGATGTTTACTTAAGTTTAAAGATAAGTTCAAACATAAGTTCAAACTTAAGTTCAAAGGTAAGTTTAAACATAAGTTCTAGAACAAGTTCAAAGAAAAGTTCTAGAATAAGTTCAAAGCCAGATTCGAACTTATTCGTGGACAAGTTCGTGGGCTTGGGCCTTCACGAACTTGTCTGGGCCGAGTTCGAATTTAAGGCTTATAATTAAGGGTAAATCAGTTTTGATCAACAATCTTTGCAGAGATTAGCGTTCAAGGAGATTACGAACTTGTGAGCGATTAGTAGAGAGTTTTGGAGAGATTCACGTGTCGGGACGTTCCTCATTACGTCTATCATCGTGTTGGTCTCCGTGTTTCGTGTGTGTGATCAATCAGTTAAACCCCTAATAAGGATTCCGCACTCGTTGGACGGTGTCGCGTCAAGATTGGATCCGTAGGTAGGTGACCTTACAAGCTTATATGACCAATATAATCACAACCACACGTTCAATTCAGATACAAACCACAAAATCAAAATAACACTGATAGACACACCGAAACATCAAGAACACACAAGTACACTTGAAGGAACATAAAACTCGAAAAATAAACTGGAAAATACAACAATATTAACAAAAGTAGTAACAATCTAACAAAGATACTCACAATTATATTTCTGAAATTGAAATCCAACTACTAGAAATCAATTGCTTTGTGATGAAGAAATTGAGAGAAAGTTTGAAAGGGAAAGTGAACAGTTCTCAATTTTCAGAAAAATAAATTTGAATTTTGAATTCAAATTTATAGAGAAAATTTAAATTTTGAAAATCCGACCCACTTTTTTGTTTTTTTAAATTTAAAAACGCATTCTCTCATTTTTTCTTTAAGCCCAATTAAAAAAAATTTAAACCACACACTTTAAGTAAAAAAATTTAACAACACAAATAATTGAACAAAACAAAATAAAATGAACTAATCAAAAATTAAAATGAACGAAAAAAATTAACAAAATAAAAAATAAAATGAACTAACAAAAATTAAATGCTCCCCCTTGAATTTTCCAGTTATGCTTCCCTCAGATCAATACCACTTTTTAATCTTGCTCACCCTCCAATTAATCAGATAAAAAATTATTAGATATTCAAAATATCATATAAAAATTTTCTTGTTTGCTCCCCCTGCACATGACAATCCGATTATGTTAAATCTAAAAAACCTTAAAACATTTAAATCACATGAGATTAACAAATATTAAATCAAGTAAAAATTGTAAAGTTAAAATTATATTGTGTATCAACTGAAAGTGTAACTCTAACGATTCAACATACCCAATTTGCGTACCAAAAAATTAAAGCGTTTTTCATCTAAGACTTTGGTAAACAATTCAGCTAGTTGATATTCAGTTGGTATGAAATATAATTCTACGTTACCATTTTCTACATGATATTTTATGAAATGATATCGTATATCGATGTGTTTAGTTCTTGAGTGTTGCTCCAGATTGAATGCTATAGCAATTGCACTCTGGGAATCACAATAGATAGGAATTTTTGTATGTGTAAACCCATAGTCTCTCAATTGGCTCTTCATCCACAACACTTGTGAACAGCAAGATGATACAGCAAAGTGTTCAGCTTCTGCTGTTGATAGTGACATACGGTTTTGCTTTTTGGATGACCAGCAGACGGGTTTGTCACCAAGAAATTGTACTGCTCCTAATGTACTGTTCCGATCCATTTTATCACCTGCATGATCAGCATCAGAGAAGGCAGTCAATGTAAATGATGATTCCCTGGGATACCACAAACCTAAGTTTGGAGTTCCCTTCAGATATCTTAAAATGCGTTTGGCAGCAGCCAAATATGATTCTTTTGGATGTGCCTGATATCTAACACAGGCACCAGTAGCAAACATAATATCCGGTCTACTTGCGTTTAAGTACATTAATGACCTAATTAACCCTCGATAATGAGTTACATCAACTGGTTTCCCTAATATGTCCTCATCTAGTTTAGATTTAGAATCCGGAGCCATTGGTGTTTTCATGGGTGTACTGTTGACCATGTTAAATTTCTTTAACATGTCTTGAATGTATTTTGACTGATTCATGAAAATGCAATCACTCAGTTGTGTTATTTGTAGACCCAAGAAAAAATTTATTTCACCCATCATGCTCATTTCAAATTTTTGGGACATTAAATAGGGTAGTCACCCAAATATTATATCCTCCACATATATCTGAATAACTATGATATCTGGACCCTGACATTTAATAAATAGGGTAGTGTCTACTCCACCTTTGTTGAAGCCACATTTCAACAGATAATTTGAAAGGGCATCATACCAAGCTCGGGGTTCTTGTTTAAGGCCATGCAGTGTTTTGTCTAAAATATATACATGATCAGGCTTCGAAGGATCAGTTGATCCTTCTGGCTAATATGTATATACTTCATCAGTTAACTCCCCATTTAAAAACGCAGTTTTTACATCTATTTGATATACAATAAAGTTTTTATGAGCAGCGCTAAAAACATTCTAATTACTTCAATCCGAGCAACGGTGGCAAAAGTTTCATCGTAATCAATTCCCTCCTGCTGGCTATATCTTTTGGCGACGAGGCGTGTTGTTTTTCCGAATGATGACTTCGTGTTCTTCTTTCATGTTCTTGAAGATCCACTTCGTGCCAATGATAGACTTGTCTTTTGGTCGTTCCACCAATCTTCAGACCTTTAACCTTTAAAACTGATTGAGCTCCTCATGCATAGCTATAATCCAGTCTGCATCTAGAAGAGCTTCCTTCACCATCTTTGACTTGATCTTGCTCAAAAAATTTGAGAAGAGATATTCGTTCATTGTAGCTTTCTGGGTTTTACTGAGCCAGAAGGATCACAAATTATTTTTTCAGGTGGGTGATCCTTTGTCCATTTAAGTGAGTGGGGATAAGGTTGAGACTGTTCTTGATTGAGATTTAAGTCCAGGTAGGGAACTCGGGGGATAGTTTCTGAAGTTGATCGGATAGCAATAGAGGTATGGGTTTTCAAATTTTCAGAATTCAAGGGATTTTCAATAGCATCTGGAGCTTGAATTGGTTGTATACTTTCATCAGGAATGTGTACATCAGTTGTTGAAACCAATCCAGTATCTTCATGTTAGGCACAAAAAGGCCTCGGTCAAACGTGTTCTACATCTTAGGGGAAGATTTTTAATCAAACCTGTTTGATGCACTTGAAGGTATAAATTATGGCCTATTAATGCCTTATTGAAACCTGAAAAGTGATGCAATATAAGTCAAAGTTGTTTACCCTGTTGCATTTTTTGCAACTAAGGCAGATTGCCCAAGCTATTCTATTCTGTTGAACAGGCTGGACGTAAACTGTCTACGCTGCTCTATCCTGTTGAGCAGCTTGGACAAATACTAAGTGTTCTGTTCTATGTGCCAACCTCTATTACTACTATCACTCCTGCTGCTCAAGGAGCTGCCCCTGAGATCAGAACCTTTGATAAGGCAAAAGCTCAATAGTCTGATGAAGATAAAAGGCTGGTTACTCTTGATGCAAAGGCCAGGAACAACCTGGTAATTTCTCTTCCTGATGATGTGTTCAAACAGGTTGAGAAAATGAAGATTGCAAAGGAGATGTGGGATACTTTGTGTACCGTCTATGATGGTTCCAATATCACACTGGATAACAAGATCAACAATCTTGTTAGACAGTATGAACTCTTCTTTGCAAACCCAAAGGAGTCTCTCACTGAAACCTATACCAGATTCACTGCTCTAATCAATGACCTCAAATCTGTTGGGATCACCAAGGACAGCTTAACTCTGGTAAACTAGTTCTTGGACATTCTGCCTGAAGAATGGAATTATTTTTCTACTATCTTAAGAAACTCAGGCACCATCAAAGGTATGGGTCTTGTAATCTGTATAGATCCTTACTAAATGATGAGCAGTCAAGGCAACATAAAAGAAATGCCTTGGAGATGTCCAAAAGAGGTGTTGCCTTAGTGGCCAGCATGAGACAACTAGCTGGTCAGGTGTGTGATGTGTTCACACAAGCTGATCAACAGGCTGATGATGAAAGCGAAGAAGTGTCTGAGGAGGAAGACTGTAAAGATCTTACTGAATTAGATAATGAGCAAATGATTGCAATGCTTGTCAGAAAATTCAATAAGAAGAGGTTTGGTGGAAAAATGCTGCAGAAGAAGTCAGGTGCTATAAAAAAGAAAGCATTTGACAAAACTAAGGCTGAGTGCTTTAAATGTGGCAAAACTGGCCATATATCTGCTGACTGTGTGTCTAAAGCTGTTAGCTCATCATCCAAACCATAGAAGACTATCAAGGACGACGGCTACAGGGTTAAGTACCTAATGGCCATGGCTAAGCTGAGGAAGTTGGAAGACTCAGTGGCTTCCAACAAGCAAAAGGGACTTATGGCTGAGACATTTGACTTAAAGGAATCTGACTCATCATCAGATGAAGAAGATAACAACTGTCTGATGCCAACACTGATGTCCCATCAACAAGCAACTTCAAACAAGACCTGGCTGAACCTGAGGCTCTCTGCAGCTTGGAGAACTGGAACCCAACAATGATGTATAAGGTACAAATTTTTATGGATTATAGTTCTGATGAAAAAGTTAAAATGTTTGAATATTTGTTTGTTGATCTAAAAGCTGCTATTGAGAAGCATAATGTTTTGTTTTTTGAAATCTCCAAGCTGAAAACTAATCTTGAAATAAAAACTAGTAATCTGGACAACTTCCATAAGTTGGAAACTGAACTTAATTAATTAAAACACATCAATTCCATTTTATTAGAAGAAAAGAGAGAAACATACACAAAACATGACAAGCTTCAAAAGATTGTTGATTCTTGGTGCCAATCTGCACAAAAAGTCAATCATTGTATCAGTCAACAGATCCCTGCTCAAATCCAAGCCTTTCTTGGAGGGGATCTTGACAAAGCAGCTTCAATTGTTGAGATAAATAATCTGGAAAAAGACTCATCCACTCTTGGTGAGCTTCCATGTACCTTCATTCAGAGAGTAAATGGTAAGCTAGTCTCAACAAATAGGTTTGTCAGGCCTCAAAACACTGACATCTTGTGTGAAAAAGCTCTAAAAACTGATGATGGAATGTGTTCTCCATCAAATCAGTCTGCTAAGTGCTCAACTGGTTCACAGAAGCAAGAAGGGAGAACAAGCTCAAGCTGCAGCTTTGGACACTAAACCTGTTAACAAGACAGGTTCTGTGTCCAAGGCTGATGGTAAGAGACCTGTTAAACCATCTGATGCTGAATATTTTGAGAAAAAGTTTTCAAAAGGTAAGCAGCCTGCTTTCAACAGGAGTAAGTCTCATGTTGAAAAAAAATCTGGTGTGGTTGCAAAGAAGTTTCTAAATCATAGTGGAAAATTGGTTATAAATGAAGGTAAGTATTTCAAAACCAAAAGTATTGATTATGTTGATAGGCAAGATCCATCACATCTCAGTAAGGGAAAAGGCAAAGCCATTGCTCAACCTGAGAAAGTTGGGAATAATTTTTCGAAACCTGTGGAAGGTCAGAAGCCAATCAAACTTCCTATATTTGATATCTATCCTCCTAAAAACAGGAAAGAGGATAAAGGGTAAAGCTGTTGCTATTATGCCTTCCACTCAAAGTGTTGACTCTTCTAAAATCAGTAATAAGTTTGCTAAACCTGCTGAGAAGCTCAACAAAAATGTTTCAGAATGTGTTTCTGGAAGTACTTCTTCCAAAAAGACCAAATAGAGAAAATGTTATAAATGTGGGAACAAGACACATATGGCTAAAGACTGTCCTAAAACTGAGGACATGAGGTATGTTGACTCCGCTAGTTCCAACATTGCAAAAATTAGCAGTGTTGGAAGTAACATGGTCAATGAGGATAGTATCCAAGCTGATACAATCCAAATAGGAAATATTAGTGTTGATCTTACTGGTCCATCAACAAATGTAGATGAAGTAGGAGAACTCATCCCTATGATGAGTTCCCCTAAAAATAACTAATATTTTCCCATCACACTCTGCAGGTCAAACAACCATCAATGGTTTCGTACTTGGACAGCGGCTGCTCAGGCCACATGACAGGTTGCAAGGATCTGCTGAGTGATCTCAGGCCTGAAAAAGGGCCACAACACCTTTGGTGACAATGTTCAGGGATCCACGGATGGATATGGAACCCTTCACGCTGGTGCTGCAATATTCAAAAGAGTAGCCTATGTGACTGGGCTGAAACACAATCTTGTAAGCATAAGTCAACTGTGTGATGCTGGCTACAAGGTTAATTTTGATGAGCACCTGGGTTACATATTAGACTCCCAAGGCAAAGTTGTGTTGTGTGCACAAAGGAAGAAAGGTGTATATGTTGTGGACATGAAATCTGCTGATCCCACAACTGAAACCTGCTTTATCTCCAGAAGCAATGCAGACCTGAACTGGTTATGGCACAAAAGGCTATCACACTTGAACTTCAAGAATATCAACAAACTCTGTAAGAAAGAGTTGGTAACAGGTTTACATTCTATAACCTTTGTTAAGGATAAACTCTGCACAGCTTATGAGAAAGGCAAGCAGAGAAAAACATCTGTTATATCAAAGCATAATTTTTTTATTGATATTCCTCTCTTATTAATCCACATGGACTTGTTTGGACCAGTCAGTGTCCCAAGTCTAGGAGGTAGAAGATACACTCTAGTAATGGTTGATGAGTTCTCCAGGTTTACATGGGTGATCTTCCTGAAGAGCAAAGGAGAGGCATCTAGAGAAATTATTGGGTTTAAAAAAAAGATGGAGATGTTGAACTCTGCTTAAGTTAAGCAGCTTAGAAGTGATCATGGTACTGAATTCAGAAACAGTACTCTTGAGGACTTTTGTGAAGAAAGAGGTATCTCACAAAATTTTCAGCTGTAAGAACTCCACAACAAAATAAAGTTTCTAAAAGGAGAAACAGATGTCTCATTGAAGCTGTCAGAACCATGCTGTGTGCATTAGGTTTGCCTTCATCATTTTGGGCTGAAGCTGTTAACACTGCCTGCTTCACCCAAAACAGATTCTTAGTGGTGAAAAGGTTCAACAAAACTCCCTATGAGTTAATCAAAGGGAGAAGGCCAAATATTAGTTATTTCCATGTGTTTGGATGTCCCTGCTTCATTCTGAATCAGAGGGACCAGCTGGCGAAATTTGAACCCAAAGCTGATAAAGGTGTGTTTGTTGGATACTCTGCAATCTCTAAAGACTACAGAGTATACAACTACAAAAAAAGGTGATAGATGAATCTATCAATGTCACCTTTGAGGAGTCTAGAAGTTCTTCCACCAAAGCTGTTCCTGAATCAGTTTCAGGAGAGTTCAGCTTTGATGATCTCATGCATTCCATCAATGAAGAAAAGGACTCAAAAGCTTCCACTACACCCAGAGTGGAACCTGTTAACCACAATGGAGCCTAAGAAAGTGGATGAAGCACTAAAAGATGGGACAGCTTAGGAAACTTTTGTATGTTTTCTAGCTTTGTGTCCCTAATGGAGCCTAAGAAAGTGGATGAGGCACTAAAAGATTCCAATTGGATCACTGCCATGCAAGAAGAGCTCAATCAATTTGAGAGAAACAAAGTATGGAAGCTGGTCCCTACACCTAAAGGTAAAACAATAATAGGCAGCAAATGGGTTTTCAGGAACAAAATGGATGAGCAAGGTCATCTTATTAGAAATGGGTTTTCAGGAACAAAAGGGTACAGACAGAAAGAAGACATTGATTATGATGAAACATTTGCTCCAGTGGCCAGGTTAGAAGCAATTTGTTTGTTTCTAGCCTTTGCTGCCCACAAGAGCATGAAGGTTTTTCAAATGGATGTGAAGAGTGCATTTTTGAATGGCAAGCTACAAGAAGAGGTATATGTCAAGCAGCCTCCAGGTTTTAAAAATGAACATCATCCAGGTTTTGTCTATAAGTTGGACAAAGCCCTCTATGGTCTAAAACAAGCAACTAGAGCCTGGTATGACACTCTAACTGATTTTCTCACGAGCAATGGTTATTCCAGAGGTAAAGTGGATACCACTTTGTTCATAAAGAAGGTGAAGTCTGATATTATGCTTGTTCAAATCTATGTGGATGACATAATATTTGGTTCTACTAATGAGCAGCTATGCAAGAATTTTGCACTACTCATCAAATCTAAATATTAAATGAGTATGATGGGTGAACTTACTTTCTTTCTAGGATTACACGTTAAACAAACCTCTAATAGAATTTTATTAATCAAAGAAAGTACACTTTAGATCTTTTGAAAAAGTTTACATTTGATCAAAGTTCTCCTATCAAAACCGCAATGGAAACCAATGTAAAATTGGATGCTAATGCCAGTGGCAAAGCTGTTTCAGTAATAGCTTACAGAGGCATGATTGGGAGCTTGCTGTACTTAAATGCTGGACCAGACATTATGTTTTCTACCTTGTTTATATTCTAGGTTTCAAGGTGATCCGAAGGAATCACATCTAGCTGCTGTAAAAAGAATCTTCAGATACCTTAAGGGTACAGCAGGTTTGGGTCTTTGGTATCTCAAAGACTCAAGTCTTGAACTAACAGTTTATTCTGATTCTGATTTTGCAGGCTGTAGGTTAGACAGGAAAAGCACAACAGGTGGATGTCAACTCCTTTGAGGTAAGTTGATCAGTTGGTGTAGCAAGAAGCAGAACTCAGTTTCTACTTCTAGTACTAAAGCTGAGTATATTGCTGCTGGAAGCTGCTGTGGGCAAATTCTATGGATGCAGCATCAGCTTGAAGACTATGGGCTTGGATATATGAAGACTCCTATTCTGTGTGATAATACAAGTGCCATATCTATCTCCAAAAATCCAGTGTTTCATCCAGAACAAAGCATATAGAAGCCGGACACCACTATATCAGAGATCACATCTAGGAAGGTAATGTGGAGGTAAGTTTTATTTCCACAGATGAACAGCTTGAAGACATTTTCATCAAGCCTCTTGATGAAAACAGGTTTAATTACCTTGTAAGCAAGCTGGGCATGTTAAATTAAAGTGACTAAGTGTCACTCATGCTCTAAGATATCGTATTTCTCAAACTGCTCAGGTTTCTCAGAACAGCCTAGAGAGAATAGGCTCTGCATGTTCTACACTTAGCTAATTTCTGAAAACTTGGACAGCTTTGACGTATAACAGGTTTGACAAAATAAGTTTTAACTTCAAACCTGTTCTGTTGAACAAACCTCCAACCTTCTCACTCTCTCTATCTGTCATACAAGACATTGTCTTGTAACCTGATCAGCTATTGAACATAACCTGTTCTTATATAGCTGCACAGGTTGAATGAACAGCTTGTGATGAAACCTGCCCATTACAGGTTTGAACAACAGCTTAGACCATCAATTTTAATTACCTTTCTTCATAATTAAGTTACTTAATTTCTGTATTTATTTAACTTAATTACATGCGGAAATGTGTGTTAACGTGTGTTAGTGACCAAAAAGGTTCAAGTGGTCTGACAACCGTTCTAACTGCCTCTCCTGGTGCCCTGTACCAGGAGATGATGTATGAGTTTTGGTATACCTGTGCCTATGATCCATCAGTCAAAACCATCAGGGGCACCATTCTCAATGGGACTTAGACCATTGAGATAACTACTGCTCTTCTCAGAGAAGTTCTTCATCTTCCTATTGCTGAAACATATGACAAGCCAAAGCTTGAGAATGATCAGATGGGTAATTTGCTACGCTTCTGTGGTGTAGCAGAACCAAAAGTTGGAGCCACTCTATTCAGAAGGGATTTATCACCTACATACAACTTCCTATTTGCCTCAGTGATGATGTGCTTTAGCAGCAAGGTTGGTTCCTTTGATCAGCTTAGCAGAGATGAAATCCCCATAGTCCTACAGCTTGTGGATGGGACTACGCTGAACATGCCTGGTTGGATTTTTGTGAATCTGAGGAACTTGGTATAGTAGAAAACTCGCCCAGCTGCTGTCAGATATCCAAGGTTTCTGACACTCATATTCAGAAATGTTTGTGGTGAGCAACTCTACAACTCTCAGCCCCTGTTACTTACTACTGCATTCCCTGTAATTGGGAAGAGAGTATTTTACACTCCAGTGCTTCCAAATGAACCTCCTCTCTCTACACCAATGAGGAGGTTACTTGGTTTGGTGGAAGGACCCTCTGCTATGAGGGTGGATCCAGTGGCTGCTCCCAAGAGAAAATCCAAATCCAGGCCCAAGGTGATCAAAAGGGGCCTGGAATCGACTAAAGCTGAGTCTGTCCTCGAGGAGGCTAAAACAGTTAAGTCCAAGTCTGCCCCATCAGCCTTAGTGGTTGAGGGGGAGCAGACTTCACACCCTGGTTCCTTTGTTGAATCTGAAGCCTTTGTGACTAGTGTCTCTGTGGCACCTGAGACCATGGGACATGTCAACCCCCATGTTTCTAACCCAGTCTCACCGTCAGTTCAAACACAACTCCCTCCTTCTTCTCTTTAATCCCCAACAATGTCTCAATATTCAAGGAGAAAATCATTAGTTAGGATGAAATCATCTACCCAAACTAGCCCCTTTGACCCCTCTCAACAGAAGTCAGTTGAAAAAGAAGCAACCCATGCTACCTCTCCAATTTTGGAAGAAGGTTCAGCACCATTGGAGTAGGCTTCACTCCAACATGACTCAACCCTGCGTCAGCCTAGACCCTCTGGTTCCTCCCAACAGGAACCGGTTATACAAATGGAGACTACCACAACCACTATCCCAGCCTCCCAATAGGCTGAGGATATTGAAAGACAGGAGTTCATTCCACTCCACACAAAGTCCACACAGTCTCCACCTCATACTTCTCTTACTCCTACTGAGTCTGCACGAGGTGCCAAAGCTGCTGGAACAGACCATCCAGCAGATCAGCCTCCAACTTCTGCTCCTAGTGATGCAGCTGTTGTACACCCAACAGCTGTTGAAGGACCCTCTTCTCAAGCTGATGAACCAAAGGGAATGGACCATCCCTCTGGTGAGGCTGCTTCTGTTGGTACACCTTGTGTGACGATAGCAGTCTAATCGATCTAACATTTTGGTTTAAGTAATATTCAGAGAATTGAGAGTTAACGAGTGTTTTGATATATATGTTTATATGTGTTTGTCTGTTATTGATTGTGTGTTTGAACTTGATGTAAAGTATTACAAGAAGTTCAAACATAAAGATCAAAGATTAGCTCAAACATAAGTAAAAACATAAGTTTCATCACTTAGGTGTTTAAGTGATTTGGCTAGATTAGAATTACATAAGGGTAGACATTCGAATCTGTGATAGATTCGAATGTAGCCTTAGATTCGAATGTGCCCAGATTCGAGAATGTCATTGTGGACAGACTCGAATGGGCCTTGGGCCAGATTCGAGTTTGGCCCACATCAGACTCGAATCAGGGTCTATAATTAGGGATAGACTCGAGTCATTAGTGGACTTTTAGCAGAATTCGTGAGGAATTAAGCTTAAGGCGATCTCGAGTTTATCATCAGCTTTAGGTCCGTTTCGGAGAGAATCAGTTCGTAGGATCGTTCGTCAGTCGTTCGTTCAGCCTCTGATAGTCTCCGTGTTTTGTATTTGAGAGTTGTCCGTCTAGATAGGTCTAGTAGTGGTAGACCTTACAAGTGGTATCAGAGTGGTATCAGAGCCTATGGAGTGTTCTTGGTGTTCTCCGTGTTCATCAAATACATTCTAGGTTTCTTGACGCTAGTTGGACGGTTTTTCTCTCAAAATCGAGTTTTTGAGCTTAGCAAATTCATATTCAGCAAATACTTTGTGGTTTTTCTCGTTTTTGATCGAAACCATTATTTTTCGTTAGAAAAATACTGGTTTAATCTGAAAATCGTTAAAAAATCAAAGTATTCACTGTTTTTCGAGTTTGCGGCGCTCGAATCTAATAGGGGCAATTAGGGTTTTACTTTAGTCTCGAGTCTAATCTAAATCTGCTCCATTTCGAGTCTGTTTCAGTAGGTTTCGAATCTGTGTCGAGTTTGTGCTTCATTCGAACAGAGTCTCGAGTCTGTCTAGTTTCGAGTCTAGTTCGAGTCTAGTCTAGTGTCGATAAGTGCTTCGAACCTGCTGTTACTTCGAGTTTGGTAAACCTTCGAATCTAAGGTCCTTCGAATCTAAGAACTTTCGAATCTGACATATTTCGAGTTTAATTGAATTAAAACACTTAATCGAATTTAATCCCAAAAGATTTAACTTTAATTAGTTTCGAATCTACCTAGATTCGAAAGAATTATTGTAAATCAGTTTCGAATTAAATTAATTAAGTTCAAAATCAATTACTTTCGAAACGATGTCAAATCTTCAGAAATTCCTAGAAATGGACCACGAGGTCGGAAAGGCAAACGCACCGCCTAAGCTGATGAAGGTCGAGGACTATTACTGGTGGAAAGACCGATTTACTGATTTCGTACGTTTCAACGACATGCGCATGTGGGTGTGCATCGACAAAGGGTATATTCCACCGGTGTCAGAAGTTGAAGGCCGTCAAAAGGTCTTGTCATACCAAATGATGAAGGAGGATGACAAGAAACTATTTGAAGCCGAAAACAATGCTTTCTCTCTAATCCGAATGGCGCTGCCGCAGGATATTCTACACACATTTAGGACTCAGAGGACATCAAAAGAACTTTGGGAGTCGCTAGAGAAGCGGTGTGAGGGAAATCCTAGAGTTCGGAGAAAGCGTACAGAGCTGTTAAAACAACAGTTCGCAATCTTCAAGGCGTTAAAGGATGAACAACTGGATGACATCATCACCCGGTTCTATCATCTATTGACGGAACTTGAGAGCCACGGGATTGAGTTTACCGATACTGACAAGAACAACAAGCTTCTTGATGCCCTACCAGCCAAATGGGCTATATACGTGGCAATGATCAAGCTGAATGAAGACAAGTACTACACTCAATCTCTGGCTGATATACTGGGAACGTTGAGGGCATATCACTTCGAGCTCCTGAAGACTGAGACTGATTACGAACAAGTCCAGAATCCAGCAATGTATTTTGGAAAGACGACAAAATCTTCAGCGGCAGCCGAACCGAAGACTGCTACAGCGTTTTTCACTAGAGAGACATCGTCACCAGCAGAGTCTGATGACACACTGAATCGCGCGTTCTTAGGGTTAGGAAGATCGGAAGAACCGCAGCCTCAAGTTCAACAGGCATCGACATCTCAGAGCTATTCAAAGATGCCTATGAGTGCAAAGTCGGCGGAAGAACATCTGAATCTGCTTGCTTCTTTTGTGGCCGCGTACGGAAATTGTGTTCAAGGGAAGATTAATGATCCGGCTCTTTGGGACGAAGACTACGATCAGGTCGACCCTGATGATCTTGAGGAAATGGATCTTAAGTGGCAACTGGCCATGGTGACCCAGAGGGTTAAAAGATTCATTAAGAGAACTGGAAGGAATCTGCAGATGAATAACAAGGGGATAGGGTTTGATAAGTCCAAGGTGAAATGCTACAACTGTCAAGGACTAGGACACTTCGCAAGGGAGTGCCAGAGACCAAAGGTAGAGACATACCAGGGGAAGAGTCAGCATCAGGGACAGTTCCAGAATCAGTCCCAACAACGATACCTTCCAAGTTCCTCATCTGGACAAGCCAATCTAGCTGGTTTACTATCGAACGTCACTTCAGATCGACAGCTAGATGGTACGTATGCTTGGAGCTCACATCCTGAGTCGAATGCTAGAGCCTTCATGGCTGAAGTCACAGAAACTGGATGTGATGGGGACGAGCAGACCACACGGGACAGCAGTCCGATGTGGGTAGAGAAGGCGAATGATCAGACAGTGCTGGAGTTTGCTGCTCAGATGGCCAACGTGGAATCTGATAACTCAAAGGTTAGTCTGTTTTATTCTCTATTTCGTGAATTATGTGCTTTATGTGTTAGTTCTAACGATAGGTTAACTCTAGTCTTAGACTCACATAAGACCATAACTGCTCAAAATGAAAACTTAAAAATTGAAAACGCTAGCCTAAATGATATCAAGCAGGATCTAAAAGAAAAGCTTAAGGCTGATGCTCAAGACGTAGTAGTTCTCAAAGACAAACTCAGTGAACAGTGTGTTAGGATAGAGCTTATGTATGAGCACGTAGAGGCCTTGACAAAAAGTCTTAAAGACAAGGATATAGAGCTAGTAGAGACAAAGGTTAAGGTAGCCGAGGCAAATAGCAAGCTGGAGAAGTTTAGGAATTCGAGCCTAAATCTAGGGAAAGTCTTAGATGCCCAAAGACAGTCTAAGAAGCCCGTAGGTCTAGGTTTTCACGAAATACCTCCACCTTTCAATGCAAACTACGTGCCTCAGCCTCAGGAGAACACTGACAAATCAGTAGACTTAGAGGACCTACCTACACAGACACCTGAGCCTATAGTAGAAAATACACCTAAGGTGGCTGACTCAACCGTCAAGGTCAAGAAAGTGAAATTTGTGTCTTCCTACAGTGAAACACCTGCAGGAAAACAGAAAATTTCTTGGGCTGACCAGGTCGACGAGCCAGACACCGTAGGTGTTCCAAAGGAAATAGATGCTAGTGAGACACCTAGATCTAAGGGAACACACAAAAAGTCCATAGATAAGATGTCTTGCTTCAGATGTCACGAAAAGGGGCATGTTGCTTCTCACTGTCCACTTAGGAAAGCCGATGTTCCACCTAAGTCAGTGAATCCAACACCTGTTAAGCCCTCAACCAGTGTGGCGAGCACCAGCAGTTCTCAAAGTACCGAGAAAGCTGTGCAGGCCGCACCCAAACAAGTTGTGAAAAACACACCGGTTAAGGTTGGACCAAATGAAGTGATTAGGACAAATTCACCGAATCGTGTCATTAATCAATCTAGGTCAGCACCACAACAAGTCTATAGGAGCACAACACCTAGCAGGTCACACACTCCAGTTAGGTCTCACACTCCAGTTAGACAGTACGCACCGGTAAGAGCTCAAGGATCACACTCCGAAATGCCATATAATAGGAATTATTCTAGAGCTCCACAACAAATGCCTACTCCAAGGCAAAGAGTGAACTTAAATCACTACCACAACAGAATTCAGTTCAAAGGCCCAAGTCACCTGAAAGGCGAGATGGGTACTTGAAAGAGTTCACGTATGTGGACGAGAATGGTATTACCAAGTCAGTCATGGCTTGGGTTCCCCGTGATAACTAACCTCTTTTCTTTCATGTGCAGGAGATAACTACAGGTCCAAACAACAAGTGGTTCGTCGACAGTGGTTGCTCCAGGCACATGACGGGGGAAAGAAGTCTACTCACAGACTTCAAGGGAGGTAATAGGGGATTCGTATCATTCGCGGGTAACAAGGGTGGAAACATCACGGGTACCGGAGTGGTCACTAATGGGACAATCAAGTTGGACCAAGTTTATCACGTTGATAAACTGGTTCACAATCTCATGAGTGTATCTCAAATCTGTGATAAGAAGAACTCGATGTTATTTACTGACACTGAGGAGTTAGTGCTAAAGCCTGGATTCAAAATTCCTGAAGAATGGGTATTGATGCGGGCGCCAAGGAAGAACGACTTATACATGTTAGATATGAATAAGCCGGAGACTTCGATGGGGCCAATCTGTCTATTATCCAAAGCTTCAGAGACGGAATCAGTACTGTGGCACAGACGCATGGCTCACCTGCACCTAAGGAAGATGAATTACATAACGAAGAATGGACTGGTGCAGGGTGTGCCCATGAAAAGTTTTCAGTTCGAGGACAAGTGTCTACCGTGCATGAAGGGCAAACAGCATAAGAAGACACACAAGTCCAAGAAGCAGAATTCCATAGCCTCAACATTCGATTTGTTGCACATGGACCTTTTTGGCCCAATCAACAAAAGGAGTATCGGAGGTAGTTGGTACTGCTTAGTTATCACTGACGATTACTCACGTTTTTCTTGGGTTTTCTTTTTAGGTACGAAGGACGAGACGGCTGCAAAGCTCATCGGGTTCTTAGACCAAGTGGTGAACTCCTACGGAACAAGGGTTAAAAATATTCGTAGTGATAACGGGACTGAATTCAAAAACACTGTAACTGGTGTATATTGCCTATCAAAGGGCATAGTGCATCAATTCAGTGCACCATATGAACCTCAACAGAATGGGGTGGCCGAACGTAAAAATAGAACTTTGATTGAAGCTGCAAGGACTATGCTTTCGGATTCAAAGCTTCCTACCATGCACTCTTTTGAATAAACGGCCACCTAACTTAACTGGATTCGAACCGTTTGGAGTACCATGCACTCTTTTAAGAACAAAACATCAACCGAAGTTTGGTGAAAAGGCTGACGAAGGATACTTCCTAGGTTATGTGCCGAACTCACCAAACAAACGGGTGTTTAACAAAACAAATGGTACTGTCGAGATTGTGTATAACATTGAAGTTAGAAGTTATACACATGAACCCCAAACTGGTCCGGAATGGATATTTGACTATGATAAGTTATTTGAGTCATTTAACATTCCTTTGGATGATAATGCAGGTACAATCGAAAAGGACATGGCGACGTTGCATCTGAACGACGATGGCCAAATCTTTTCGAGGACCACGTTTGAATCTACATCCGAGCCTACCGCGACAGTAGATAGATCTCCAGAAGTTGCTGATCAAGAATCACCTACCACTGAGAATCAGACTCAAGCATCGAGTTCCAACTCTGAGGAAAATGTCCGTGAGGAGGAAAATGTAGAAGCTGAGCCTGTTCCCCCATTAGGTGAAATAGGATCTAACTTAGGAGACAATCTAAGAGTTGATGAGATAGAGACCTCTAGGATTAACAAGAACCATCCTATAGAAAGTATCATAGGAAATCCTAACGAGGGTGTGAGGACTCGGAGTAGTGTAAATAACAACACTGTGTTGTTGTCGATGACAAACGACTCCGAGGCATATCACACATGTCTATATTCATGTTTCATATCGCAAGTAGAGCCTAAAAATGTGCAAATGGCACTTAAGGATAACTCCTGGGTTGAAGCGATGCAGGAAGAACTTTCGCAGTTTAGGAAAATAGAAGTGTGGGAGTTAGTTCCGTTACCTCGAGGGGAAATAGCAATAGGAACCAAATGGGTTTTTAAGTGCAAAAGAGACGATCGAGGTATGGTCACGCGCAACAAGGCGAGGTTAGTTGTAAAGGGTTTCAACCAAGAGGAGGGAATCGATTACAACGAAGTTTTTGCACCAGTAGCAAGGCTGGAAGCCATTAGGTTGTTTCTAGCGTTTGCCTCCTTCAAGGGCTTTAAGGTATATCAATTAGATGTTAAGAGTGCTTTCCTGTATGGGAAAGTGAAGGAGTTGGTGTATGTAGAACAACCGCCCGGATTTACAGATCCAAAATATCCTGATAGAGTATATCGCTTAGATAAGGCTCTATACGAATTACATCAGGCACCTAGGGCGTGGTATGAGACTCTATCCAACCATCTTTTAGAAAATGGTTTTGAAAGGGGTAGGATAGACAGTACTATGTTTGTTAAGAGGAAGGGTGAAGACTTTATCTTGGTACAAGTGTACATCGATGATATCATCTTTGGATCATCAGACGAACTGATGTGCAAAGATTTTGAGAAGGTGATGAAGTCTAAGTTCGAGATGAGTGCTATGGGGGAGTTAAATTTCTTTTTGGGGTTACAAGTTGACCAGAAGAAGGAAGGGATGTTTATCCATCAGACTAAGTATGTCTATGACATATTAGAGTGTTTCGGGATGGAAGGAACAAAGTTGACTGCCCACTTCAGCACACCGATTCAAGTGAATCACAATCTCGGGCCGGGTACTGAAAGTGATACCGATGTGGATCCGACTTTATATCGGGCCATGATTGGGTCACTTATGTATTTAACTGCTTCAAGACCTGATATTATGTTTGCTGTGTGTATTTGTGCTAGGTTTCAAGCGAATCCGAAGGAGATGCATATGAAAGCTGTGAAGCGGATTCCACGATACCTCAAGTCGAAACCGAAGCTGGGACTTTGGTATCACGCGGAGGGAGATCTAGAGTTGGAGGCGTTCACAGATTCTGACTACGGAGGATGCAGCTTGACGCGCAAATCAACGACTGGAGGTTGTCAGTTCCTAGGAGGGAGACTGGTATCCTGGCAATGCAAGAAACAGACGTCGGTAGCCGTGTCAACGTGCGAGGCCGAGTATGTTGCTGCTGGTAGTTGCTGCTCACAGGTTCTGTGGATACAACAACAATTGCGGGATTACGGTTTGGCTTACACTCAAACTCCTATTTGGATAGATAACCAGTCTACTATTGCTATAACTAATAATCCAGTTAAACATAACAAAACAAAGCACATAGACATAAGGCATCATTTTATTCGTGATTGTGCTGAAAAGAACTTAATCAAACTGGTAAAAGTGGCAACAGAAGATAATAATGCAGATTTATTTACCAAAGCATTTGATAAGTCACGGTTTGAGTATCTAATTCAACAGAATGGAATGCGCAACCCAGAGTAAATTGACCTTAGTAGTAGTAGTTTATTTTCTTTTAGAGTCGTAGTATTTCTTTCTTTGCAGTAGTCTGCTAATTTAGGTAAGTTTCTATTTTTAGTAAGTTTCTATTTTTAGTAAGTTAGTAGGTTAGCTTATTTTACTACTTTTTCTTATGAAAAACAAAAGAAAAAAGAGAGAAAATTACAAAAATACAAAAAAAAAAGAGAATATCAGAAAAAAAGAGTTAAGTCTTAGATACATAGGTTCAAAGTGACGAAAATTAGCACCGTCGTTACAGACTCTAAGTGTTTAGGCTTTCACACATAATGCAACTAAATTCTAAGTGTTATACTTTAGTTTAGTTTGATGTGTTGGTAGGCATAATACATATAGGGAATCTCAAGGCTAATAAAATATTCTAGAAAAAGTCAAGCATGTCACTAACTTAGATGTATGACCAATTGGTCTTAATTTTTATGTACAAGACATACAAACTTTGAGTCTAAATGAGGTATGCAAACTTTCTGGGGATGTATGGCAACATCAAATACATCTGAAAATGGAAAGAATAGAAATATCATATAAAACTGAGAGTCGAAAACATGCAACTCTGTTGTACGTGAGTACAGACCTGTTGTCTCTGTTGGGATTCGGGTTAGCAGACATGTCGCTTTGTTGTACGTCAGTACGGACCTGTCACCGCTGTCTTGCTAACTTTAAAAATAAACTTTAAGTCAAACTAAGACACTTTGTTGTATGAAAATACAGACCTGTGTCCGATGTTTGTCTTTTAAAGAAAATTTGCAAATACCAACAAGTTAGAATCTTTGTCTGTGTGCCTTGATCATAAAAGTATGTCTATGTCTGAGTCACGTACGATAATTTCCTGATAAATAAAAATGCCAAGGGATATTCCGAAATGTAGAATGTTTAAAGGGGTAAAATACCAACAATCGGCTAAATAAGTGTGTCACGACAAATAATCAAAGGAATCAAAAATTCCTAAGTGTGAAAGTTTAAGTACTGAAAGTAAGTATCTGACATCGCTATCTGATTGAACCTTTCTTAGACTACACTCATCAAAAACATTTCGTTTAATTTTTAGCTTAGGTTGTAAATTTGTTAAGTATAGCTTAAGTCTAGAATAAATTTTTGGTCAAAATTTTATTTTATTTTATTTTATTTTTACCTTAGTTTATTTTATTTAATTTAGTTTAATTTTTACTTAGGTAAAAGGTCAAAAGTTACTGAGGGTGCATTCAAAGTTGGATAAAATAAACATTGCGTGAAATATCTTGTACCTAGGGTAAAAGAGTTGGCATAGTTTATCTGGTTACACGATACCGTAGAAAAAGGTTGGAAAAGTTGATGTTATTTCAAAATTTTCGAAAAATTTTTCTAAGTGTTTGATGGTTTCGAATCTAGGACAGACTCGAAGAGGTAAGACTTCGAATCTGTCAGTAGATTCGAATAAGGACTTAGACTCGAAGGTTGGTAGCATATATATAGGTCAACAGTGAAGTCATTTAAGACTTACTGTTTTCGAATCTATTCGCTCGAATCTAACAAGGCGATTTCGAATCTATTCTGGAGTCTATCGTTTCTCTCATAAACGACATTTTGTCGGGTTTCTTACTTGGTGTTTCGATTCTACAGATATTTCTAGGTATAATCAACCGGATTGTACAAGATTTGAGTAGTTTTATACATCATTTAGGTCAAAATCATCGATTTTGAAGGTTTAAGGGTTGAAATAGGGTTTTTACAAAATTACCAATTTTGGACCGGTAAACTGTTAAATTAGAAGCATAAATCAATGATTGTTGAACTAATGTATGTGATTTGCTAAGTTCAAAATGGTTAAAATCTTGGGTTTTTGTTGAAATAAAGGCCGACGGGTTTTCGAATCTGTTCTTGCGATTTCTCGAATCTATCATTAGATTCGAGAAGACCAACACCTTCGATTCTGCCATTAGACTCGAAAAGAGACTTATTCGAATCTGTTACATTTGAATTTGTTTCCTTCGAATCTGTCTTTCATTTAAACTATTTCATTTAAATTTTGTTAAACTTGTAGAAATTTAATTGTGTTGGATTTTGTACTTAAACAAGTTCAAAATAAAACAGATTTGAATTTAAACAAGTTTATTGATTTTTAATGAATCTAATGGTTTTGTTTATTGTGCAGAAATGGCTATTCGAGCGTTCGTTCCTAAGCACAATATGGTGCTTCATCCAGATCTGAATCTCCCTGAGGCGCAGGGATTCCGTCAAGTGCTTGATTTTCTCGTGGAATCAAGGATCGGATATGCACTGTCGCATAATGTGCAGATTGTGTTACCCTACATCCGTCAGTTTTACGATCATTTGCAGGTAGACTGCTGGGTCACTCCGACAGTTCTACGCACTCGTATTGCAGGACAGCCATTGGTATTCTCGGCTGATATGCTTCGTCAAGTGCTGCAGTTGGGCACTCAGGAAGAAGAAGCTGGTCCAATAGAATTTCCTTTGGGTATAAGGCAAGCGGCCTTTCAAAGAATGGGGTACAGCCTTGATGTGACAAAAGTATCATATATGAAGAGTGGGTTGATCGGGCAGTGGAGGTTTCTGGCGCATGTGTTTATGGTGTGCTTTGCTGCGAAGAAAGCAGGGTTCGACTATATTGTGGCGAAAATTCAGTCGGGAATCGTCGCTATGGTGTATAATCGCCCATATAGTTTTTCGGAGATGTTCTTTTCGGAGTTTGTTCATCAGATATCTGCTCCCGAGAATCAACAATTTCTGCTTTATCCAAGGTTCATTATGATGTTGATAAGGCATTTCTTGCCAAATCTGCCGCTGTCAAATGACTTTCTGAGCGTTGCTATTATGGACAAGAGGATTTTCGCTGACTGTTCCTCACACAGAGGAAGGTTAGCTGTTCCTGTTGAGCGTCCATTGTTTGGAGCAATTTTGGATAGGGAATTTCAAGCCCCGGAAGATGCCAACTGGGCAGGGGTCGTTGAATTTCAACCGCAACAACAACCACAACAACGTCAACAACAACAACAGCCGCGCGCTCAAAGACGCCGTCAAAGACCATCAGCGAGACAAATTCAGGCATCAAGGCCTTCCACAAGTCAGCAGCCTCAAGCACAGGAAGCAGGGCCTTCGAGTGCGGTTCCAGAATCTGAACAAATCGCGCAAACATTAGAAGAAATATGGGCATCAGGACCCCATGCAAACGAAGATGTGGCCGCAGCATTAGTTGGTGAATTGCTCAGTCCACCTGAAGGAGATGAAGACGTATTAAGAGAGGTGGAAGAATATGAGCTAGAGAGGGCTGATAAAGGTTTGACATCTTCTGAATCAGAGTCGGATGACATGGAGGAGCTGGAAGTTGAAGCTCCTGAATCAGTGGCTACAGATCCCAATATTCAAATCGGAACCTATGGATCTAGGTTGATAGTGAATGAAGCAGGATCGAGGAGAAGAGAGGAAAGGGAATCTGACGATTCAGATTTCGAAGAGGAGGAAGTTGCTCCCTTGGTGACTAGGCAGCGGGCCAAGCGTCACAGGTTTATGCAAGGGACATCCTCAGCGTCCGATGCACAACAACCTCAACCTCAAACTCAAGAACCGCAAGCCACCGCTCCACCATCACCACCACCTCAACATGAGCCATATATTCCACCACCATTCATCCCTTCTCCTGTTCAGTACATTCCATCTACCTCGGCCGCCTACGCTGAAAACCAGAGGTTTATGCAGCTCAAAGCTCGCGTTGACTTCCAACACGTTCAAATCCTGAGCCTAACACAGGCAATGGGTGAAATTCAGGCACATAATGCAAATCTAGATAATGAAAATGCTGAATTGAAGAAGACGGTAGAAAAAATCCAGGAAGAGAACGTTGAGCTGAAGACGTTCGTCTGCGATCAGGCCGAAGAGTTAAGGGCGATGCGCTCCCTAATCGAGCAGTTAATGAAAAATATACAGGCTCAGGGGGAGACATCGTGCCAAGATCCGAATGTACAAAGGCCAAGAGATGAGGATGATGAAGATAATCAAGGCGATGATCCCAGCCCTAATAGACAGGATGAGCCAGTAGATTTTTCTGCTGCTCAGGCTGCTCAATCTGAGGGGGAGCCTAGTCTAGGAGGAGAAGTAGGAGGAGCAGGAGGAGAAGCAGGTTCTTCAAGGGCTTTGGACAGCGATATGATAGATGCGCTGAAAGATATTGAGGAAGAGCTTATGGAATTCGATTTTGAAGTTGACGTCAAAGAGTTGGAAGAAGGTGAATTCATTCCAGAGGACGTCGTTGACTGGAAATCAGATGATGAAGTGTTAGATGATGAAGACGATCATGTCAATGAAGTGATAATCAATTCACAACCTGTCACGGAACTATATGAGGGCCAAAATCATAATGTGATTGATATAGATTACATCAAGGTAGCCTCAGTTGAAGACAAAGAACTTGAAGAGGCTGAGAAAGAGCCATCTAGAGCTGAATTGATAAATCTTTGGTTTAAAAAGGAAGAAAAGAAAGATCAGCTGAAGATGAAGAAGAAAATGAGAGTTCCGGGTGCTGGAAGCTTCTCAGGAGGGATTATAAGCTGGTTCTTTGACAAAGAACTGCAGCTGTTTATCTTGAAAAGAAGAGATGGCCTCCAATACTTGAGGCGAACCCTGAAAGCGTTCAATACACTGCCTAAGATTGAGGTTAAGAAACTAGCATGGAAGGAACTGATTAATATAGGCGAAGACCCGTACGCTGAAGTCATGGCAAGAATAATAAGAAAAGAGGGTCGTTCAGGAAAGTTTGAGAGGCTTAAGCCGAGATCAGGCAAAAGGGTCGAGGATGGATCAAGGATAGATCCTCATACTGGAAGACCTTGGGCCAGAATGATTTATAAGCCAGTCAAATGTCTGAAGAAAGTGCCAATGAAATCGATGCCACAGAACATTTTGAGCAACATGAAATGGTGGTACCTCGAGATTGACACTGCTGAAGCCATCATGGAGGATCAAGACGAGAAGGTCATTTTGAAGGTATATGATCCACTGCATTTGATAAATCTATCAAAGGACGACCTGAAGAAGCTACATGATCAGCCTATCTTCTTTACTGAAGCATGGAGATCTGAAGCCAGGAAGTTCCAGAAGGTAGTTAAAGTTTGTATAGATGCTGGATTATATGCAGGCAGTAGTATATATAGTTCTAGTACTTGAACTGGATGTAAATAATTAGAAGCTATCGTCAAGGGGGAGTCTGTTGGTACACCTTGTGTGACGATAGCAGTCTAATCGATCTAACATTTTGGTTTAAGTAATATTCAGAGAATTGAGAGTTAACGAGTGTTTTGATATATATGTTTATATGTGTTTGTCTGTTATTGATTGTGTGTTTGAACTTGATGTAAAGTATTACAAGAAGTTCAAACATAAAGATCAAAGATTAGCTCAAACATAAGTAAAAACATAAGTTTCATCACTTAGGTGTTTAAGTGATTTGGCTAGATTCGAATACATAAGGGTAGACATTCGAATCTGTGATAGATTCGAATGTAGCCTTAGATTCGAATGTGCCCAGATTCGAGAATGTCATTGTGGACAGACTCGAATGGGCCTTGGGCCAGATTCGAGTTTGGCCCACATCAGACTCGAATCAGGGTCTATAATTAGGGATAGACTCGAGTCATTAGTGGACTTTTAGCAGAATTCGTGAGGAATTAAGCTTAAGGCGATCTCGAGTTTATCATCAGCTTTAGGTCCGTTTCGGAGAGAATCAGTTCGTAGGATCGTTCGTCAGTCATTCGTTCAGCCTCTGATAGTCTCCGTGTTTTGTATTTGAGAGTTGTCCGTCTAACCGTTAACGAGGATTCCGCACTCGTTCACGGATCCGCGTCTAGATAGATCTAGTAGTGGTAGACCTTACAGCTTCCCAAATGCAAATTCCATCAGCAGGTTTCACCACTGCTGATGTTGAAATGCACGTCCCCTCTCCCAATGAAGAGGTACCTATAAACCAAGGTACTACTAAGGGAACCACCCCAGGTCTTAATGAAGGTGTTGCAACACACGCAGCATCTGAAAGGCCACCAACTCCTACCACCTCTCCTAATGATGCAGATATAGCCACTGCTGAAGGATCTCTTGACCCTTCCAAGCTGGGTCATCTCATATTTGCCCGGACTATGGAACTTGTTTCTAAAGTCTCCCTACCTTCCCCCACAAATCCTCAAACACCAGCCTCATCATTATCCCATTCTCATTCATCACCATTAACCCAATACAAACAATCCACACATACTCCTCCATCCCCCAAAGATCTTCCTTTGAAGGATCAGCTCTCCTTGCTGACCAACAAAGTTGGTTCTTTGGAAAACTCCATGACCTCCCTACCTTCCATAATCTCAGACTCTGTGTCTGTATAGCT
This sequence comes from Centrapalus pauciflorus, assembly GCA_020465985.1. Lineage (NCBI taxonomy): Eukaryota > Viridiplantae > Streptophyta > Magnoliopsida > Asterales > Asteraceae > Centrapalus > Centrapalus pauciflorus. The sequence goes on from JAANYP010003105.1 coordinate 319,292, forward strand.
TAAAAGATTTTTTGATTCGTTCAAGACTTCCTTTCCCACACCTCCTCCTCAAGCTGATAAATCCTCACAGTTGCTTGCACTCACTGGACAGCTGCAAACACTCTCTAGTACCCTCTCCTTCATTATTTCTACTCAACAAGACTCTGTGTCCTCTCTGGCAGCTATCTCTCAACAGTTGTCAGCTCTCCTAAATACTTGGACAAATACTCTTCCTTCCACGTTGGCCAGCTTGAACACTTTAGTAGTCTCTCTGTCAAATTATGTGTCATCAAACCTTGATGATATGCAAGATTCTCTTGAATTAAATCTTGCATAGCTTCAAAGCTTGCTGTTCATAGCTTCTGACATGGAAGCCATCTCTCAGCTGTCATCTCCTGCAACTTCCCAATCTGCTTCTCCTCAAACCTGTCTTGCCAAACTTGCAGAGGTGAAGGACAACGTGGCTTTCTTAGTGCATAGCTTGGTTGGCCCCAAACCTGCTGCCATAACTGCTGCTCAGCCTGCTGAATTCGTTTCTCCAGGCAGACCCCTTGTTGAAGGCTATGTTCCATCTCCTTCAAAGGGATAGAAGATATCTACATCAAAGACCAAGTATAAGGGGGAGAAATCTTCGTTTCCCTCTAAGGAGAAATCAGGATCTATAGGTCAAGCAAAGACTGCTTCACAAATAGGTCCTACTGTGGATGTCTCCCAATCGAGTGAAGCTGCTCAGCCTACTCAGGCTGGATCTCCAAACCCTGCACCATCTAAGGGGGAGGAATCCATTCCTGGGGACAGGCCAAGCAGAAGGAGACATCTTATACTGGAGCAAACAGAAGAAGAAGAGGAAGAGGAACCTGAAGTTGTTCCAACCACACTAGCTAAAGGGAAGAAGAAAGCCTCAGTGGACCCTGACTACCTCAAGGCTGCTCAACAGAAGTTTGACAAGGCTAGAGCCAATGAAATGGGTGTTCCTATGGAAACCTATTATGAATTTAAAGAAGAGAAGCTTCGAGCCTTTCAAAAGCTAAAGAAAGATGAAGCCTCTGCTAAAGCTGCAAAAGCCTTCGCATACAAGGAGGCAAGAAAAGTTAAAATGTCTTCCTTGGATGTCCAAAGGAAACTGCTAGAGACTGCCAAAGAGTCATTGATTGAGAAGGAATTATAGAAAGAACAGGTAGCTCAGGTCTTTGTGACCAAGGCTGAGCCAGCATCCTCCTCTGCAAGAGCCCAAATTCACTTTGACAACCTGGCAAGAAAGAAGTTCTTTGATGTTGCAAATTGAAGGCTTGCCAAGGAGACAATTGTCAAAGTTGTTCCCATTTCAAAGAAAGGCAAACAATGGAAACTTCAGATAACCAGAATGGGTGCTGAAGGTCCAGAACTGGAAGCATATGAACACACTGATGTTGCTCAAATGGGATTCAGAGAATGAGTGGAATTAGCAGTTGCCCTGAGCCAGTCTAAGTCTGAAACTGCTAAGACTATCAGGGCATATGTCAAAACGTTAATGGAGAGAGTGAAGAATCTTGGCCTAATTCCAGAAGAACAAATCAAGGGTACCTTAGTAGTTGAACCCAAGATAAAGGCCAGGACGAGAAAGGAAACTGGGCTGGTAGAACTCCTGATAATGTTTGATCAAGGTGATGTAGCTGTTGAGATCAAAGGAGTAGATCAGAGCATGCCCAGGGGAGTGGAACATGAGGAAGACAAGCTGATAGAGGAACCTTAGCTTGGGGTATTTTTTGTAGATCCCCTATCAAAGAAAAAATATTTCCAAAGAGTATCAGATTTACACAAGTTTGGTCTTAAGCAGCACATTGCTTTTAGACTTGCAAACTCCTTTAAAAAATCTGTAAGATGGAGAGAAGATATCTGGGAACAACTCAAAGGGTTAAATGAAAGAGGAGAGCTTCAAAATCCAAACTTCATGTTCCTCGAAAATGAAATGGAGGGAATTGAAGAGACCAGGGAGATTTCAAGCAAATGTTCGAAGAAGAAGAACCACCACAGCTTGGAGGTCCATCTGCTGCTAACTAGATGAAGAATGGAAGTTGTCCATCAGTTGGACAGGCTTGTCGTTACTTGCTCCCACCATCAACAGTCCACCATGTTGAATTTCTTTATCTACATAACTTGTACTCTATTACATTAATTGTAATTTTTCTTTTACATCAGTTGTAATCTATATTAGTACATTAGTTGTACTCTTGAAAGAACATATGTTGGTTGTAATCAAAATCAGTATATATAAACTGATCCTTTACTTTACTTCAATGTTGTAATTTCAGCAAAGTGTACTATAAAAATATATAGTGATTATTGATAAAATCAGCTTAGACTGATTATTGCAAATAGGGGGAGATTGTTAGGCACAAAAAGGCCACAATCAAACCTGTTCTACATCTTAGGGGAGATTTTTAATCAAACTTGTTTGATGCACTTGAAGGTATAGTTTAAGGCATGTAATGCGTTATTGAGACCTGAATAGTGATTTGCAATATAAGTCTAAGCTGTTTACCCTGTTTCATTTTTTGCAACTAAGGTAGATTGCCTAAGCTGTTCTATTCTGTTGAACAGGATGGACTTAAACTGTCTACGCTGCTCTATCCAGGTGAGCAGCTTGGACAAATACTAAGTGTTCTATTCTTTGTGAACAGAACCTGTTCTTTGTGAACAGAACCTGTTCTTTGTGAACATGCTAAACACTTTATGGAATATGTTTCCATGTCCTCATGTATTGTTTTGGACTACAAGATCAGTTACAAAGTCAAAGACAAAGTGGAAAAACAGAAGCTGCAAAAGCTGTCTACGCTGCTCTGTTACATGAAGACTAAGAGATATCTGAAATGGGTGACAGACCATTTTTTATATCAAAATGGACTTAACAGAAGATGAAAGGTTCAAAGTTGACATTCATCTTTTAGTTAAAGGCTTCTGCAACAGAGACAAAAAGAAAAAGACAAAGATTCTGCCATGTAGAGACAAGTCTACTTTATCAGAATGTGCAGAAAAGATGTTTTGTCTTTTTGGAAAGACATCCAACTATCTCCTTGTCCAATGAGGAAGTTTCACTGAGATTCTCAATGAGAGTATAAAAGGAAGCTTCTAAGGAATGTGAGATAACCAAGAGTGAGAAATTCATATCGTGCATAGAAGTGTGTTTTTCATGTATGCAAGTCTGTTTGAATAAAACAGTATCGTGTGTCCAAGTTGTTCTTATTCAAGTTGTCCATCTGTCTCTTGTAATCAGTGAGTTGATCTTATTGAGTGTCTTCATTGTGTCTAGTCTGAGTGTGTCTTAGATTAGTTAAACATTTGTTGTATCTGTCATCTCAGCTTGAACCATGTCGCAGTTCTAGCTTGTTTGTAATTAACACTTGTTGACAATATATACAAACATTGAGAAAGGAGTGTTGAGTTTTAATTTGTTGTATTCACCCCCCCCCCTCTACAGCTTAGAACAATACAGTAGGGAAACCTTTTTGGGACCTACACTTCAGAAATCGGTTGATGAGAATGATCTGAAACTACGACTGGATCTTTAAGAATCCTGTCAGGAACCAAAATTTGAACTTTAGATTTGGTATTTTCAAAGTAGTCTTCATAAAACTACTATATAGAAAGAACTTCTAAAGTTAAGAACAACCATTTTTCGAGGTGTTTAGGTTGGGGAAAAAGCTCGTTAAAAACCTTATGTTGGCCATTTTTGAGCTGTCAAACTTTCGGGTTCCCAAATAATATTTGAGGGTCCAAAACTCCATATTAAATTATGAAAACCTCCAGATTTTTAGTTAAGACATAGATCTAACTTTTGAGACAGAAATTAACTCATTTCGTTAAGTTATAAATTAGTTATGATTTTTCAAAGTCGGCATAATATTTCTGCTGAAAATCCGGATTTCATAATCTTGAAACAACTTGTGATTCTTATTGTTTATTCAAAAACCCCATGTATAAAAGGTTATAAAACACATTTATATAACTTGTTTTCATAACATTTACAGTTACATAATGTTTTTATATATTTATAAACACATTTGAAGAAAACAAACTTAAATCAAAACTAGTGATTTATAAACTTGAGTTTTTATGAAACTTGTTGTTGTTGGTGATTATATATATTATGCAAGACTTACATAAGCATAAATATAAGAGGTTATAAGTTAGTATTTACTTACTTTGGGGTATTATAAGTATGTAAATGAGAAGAAGAATTGTTCTTGAACTAGATGCACCAAAACATCCTTGGAAAAACTTGAAGAATCAAAATGAAAGAACTTTGGTGTTCTTGGGAGGGCTTGGCCAATTTTTTGAAGAGAGAAAGGAGAAGGATTTTGCTCTTACAATTGTGTGGAAATTAAGTGAAAGAGTTCTTTATTTATAGAGGAGTTTGAGGCTTGCAAATGATGAAAGAAAAAAGTGATGTGTAATACTTCACCAACATGTTTGAAAAGTAGAAAAACTATTGAATTCTTTTCAATATTTATAATGAAAGTCAAAGGGACAGAAAAGTGTGTTCCCCTTTTGTGTTGGGTGATTTTTATGGTATAAAAATGATGTATTTTGGTTTTTATTTTTTGTATAAAAGTATTTAGAATGTATTCGTGTATTTCCTTTTTTATGTAAATTCAAAAATACCTTTGAATGCATTTGTTTAATAAATTGATTTAGTCTTGCATAATTAAGGTTAAGTAAGTGTATTAATGTATGATTAGTGTTACTAATCTTAATTTAATTATTTACTTAGTTGAATTAATCCATCATATCACAAATCGATCGGATTAATTAATTTGCCGATTCATCGCACCGATGAAACTTTTTCTAATTGACTTGAATTTACTTATGAGCAATGTTAATCACCTTGATTAATTGTTAATGATCACTGATTAGGTTATAATTTGCTAATAAATACTGGTTAGGTCATAGTTGCTAACCTAGTTTTGTGTCGGATGTTACAGTCTCCCCCTGTTAAAGGAATTTCGTCCCGAAATTTTATATTGTTTCCTCAGGGGTATTCTTACTTAAAAATAGGTGAGGGTATCTTTGCTTAAAATGGCCTTTGAATGCGTAATTGAATTCTGGTCCATGTCTAGAATTCCATCTGACCTTTAGGATGATATACGACTGTGCTTCAATCCTTTGACCTTACAGTCCATGATTTCTACCGACTCTTTGATGAAGCGAAGTTTATAAGTTAGCTAAATCTCTTCCAAGGGGGTAACAAGTGTTTCATCTACCAAACACTTCTTCAGATTCGATACGTAGAAGGTATTGTGCACGCTGCTAAGCTCTGGTGGTAGTTCTAAATGATAACCTACTAGTCCAATTCTCTTTAAGACTTTGAATCGTCCAATGTAACGAGGGTTCAGTTTCCCTTGTTTCCCAAATCGTACCACGCCCTTCCATGGCGAGACTTTCATCAGTACCCTTTCTCCTAATTGGAACTCAAGGGATTTTCTCCATACGTCTGCATAGCTTTTCTGACGATCGTGGGAAACTTTTAGTCGGTTCCGTATCTGTACTATCGTTTTGGTGATCTCAAGTATGATTTCTGGGCCAATGACTTGACTATCCCTGACTTTGGCCCAGCAAAGGGGTGATCGACACTTTTGTCCATACAGTGCCTCAAATGGAGTAGCTTTATTTCTCAAGTGATAGCTATTGTTGTACGATAATTCCACTAAGGCAATTGAGTATCCCAACACTTCTCAAAATCCATTACACAAGCTCTTAACACACGTTCTAGGGTTTGAATCGTTCTTTCATTCTGACCATCGGTCTGAGGGTGTTATGTGGTACTCATGTCCAAGTTTGTACCCAGAGCTTACTGTAATCGATTGCCAAAAATCTAGATGTAAATCTGCTATCCGTAACCGAAATGATTGAAATAGGCACTCCGTGTCCGGAGACGACTTCCTTGAGGTACGTTTGGACTAGCTTACTCATCCTGTTGTTCTCCTTGATTGCGCGGATTTTGTTAGGCGGTCGACTATTACCCAAATGGTTTCTGATGTTTTATCTTAACTTTGGAGCATGTTAGGAATTTGCTGACATATGTGGCAATGTTAGCCTTCATGTTAGGCACCCAGTATAGCTCCTTATTGTATCTGGGGTGGACGACATATCTTGATTTGTGTCCGTCATTTATAATCGACTTTCTTACTCCACCAAAACAGGGTAACCAAACTCTATTCATGAAGTATTGATTTCCATTAGCCCTTATCCCAAACTATTTATACATATTGTGCAAGGCTTCATTTTTCATATTTTCCTCCTTAACAGCTTCTACTTCTGCATCATGAACTAAGGAAGGAAGGTTTGGTTGAATGGTCATAACTAGGGCTCGTACTCTTAATGGCTTAGGTCGTTCCTTTCGGCTCTGAGCGTCTGCAACCACATTAGCTTTCCCCGCGGTGATAACGAATTTCACAGTTGTAATTACTTAATTGCTCCATCCAACGACGCTACCTCATATTCAAAACATTTTGATTCAAGATGTGTTGGAGGCTCTTATGGTCTGTAAATACAGTACACTTCGTACCGTACAACAATTGTCTCCAAGTCCTTAAGGATAAAGACTACTGCTCCTAGATCTAAATCATGTGTTGTGTAATTCACCTCATTAACCTTAAGTTTTCATGAAGTATAAGCTATGACCTTATCTTTCTACATCAGCCCATTGTGTGAACCGTCATTGTAATCTATAAATTTCTCGCTTCTCTCGGGTATGGACTAAATAGGCGCGCTGCATAGTTTATGCTTTAATAAATGAAATAATGTCTCCTGATCCTTGTCCCAATCATACTTAATGTCTATTAGAGATCCGGTGTTCTTTGTGAAACTTTAAAATTGCCTATAATAAGTGGAAAGTCATAAGGACTGATGTATCTTTATGAGGGTTGTAGGAGTTGACCAAAACCTGATAGCCTCGATCTTTGCGGGGTCGACATGGATTCCTTTACTATTGATCACGTGACCGAGGGATTTCACCTCTCTTAACCAAAAGTCAAACTTAGAAAGCTTGGCATATAGTTGTTTTTTCTCCAACGACTCCAGAATCAGTCTTAAATGTTGCTCGTGCTCCTCCTTGTTTCGTGAGTAGATTAAGATGTCATTTATGAAGACAATTACGAATTTGTCTAAATAAGGTTTGCACACCCAATTCATGAGGTCCATGAATACTGTTGGGGCACTGGTTAATCCAAATGGCATTACTAGGAATTTATGATGACCGTAAGGGGATCTGAATGCTGTCTTCAGAATATCTTCCTTGCGGATTCTAACCTGATGATAATCAGACCTCAGGTTGATCTTCGAATAGAAGCTTGATCCTAGGAGTTGGTCAAACAAGTCATCGATCCTTGGGAGTGGATACCGGTTCTTTATGATTAGCCTATTTAGCTCCCGGTAATCGATGCACATTTTGAAGGTTCCATTATTCTTCTTTATGAACAAAACTGGAGCTTCCCAAAGTAAGGAACCCGGTTTGATAAAACCTTTATCTAAGAGTTCCTTCAGCTGGTTGGACGATTCCTACATTACTATGGGGCTAATCGGTATGGTGCTCGAGCCACTAGTGCAGCACCTGACACTAGGCCGATTTTGAATTTGACTTGTCTCGATGGTGGGAATGATCACTGATTAGGTTATAATTTGCTAATGAATACTGGTTAGGTCATAGTTGCTAACCTGGTTTTGTGCCGGATATCATAGTTCTTTAGGAATGTTGTAACTGGATTATTGATTACAAGAACCTTTGGGTCTTTGGAGGTAGTTCCAGCTTTATCATCAGATGACATCCGATAAGAAGTACTCGGCTTGTCAAGTAATGATTTAACGTGGTCTTTTCCTATTGTCTTTGTAGTTTTTATATGTGCCTATTATGTTGCCCATAGTGTCAATGATGGTGATTCGCATAGCTTAAAGTTGTAGGATTGGCTTGGGGTCAAACTCTATACTGACAAAAGGTGTGGATGGTAGTCTCCAAGGATCGTCAAAAAGGGTCACTAATCTCTTTTGTTTACGTTGTTTCTCAAGGTCAAGCATATGGATCTTGAGATACTTCATTTCTAGTTCTTTTTTTCAAAAGAGAGGCTGTTGGTGATGAACTTCAAACGATTTGAAAAAGTTCATTATGGAGATTTTTAATCTTGACTAGTATCTCACTTATCAAAGCATCCAAAGTTTTCATACTAGAGGATAGGACTTCTTGGGTTTTTACCGTCTTCGTTTGTTAAGCCAGGATTTGAGTAAGAACCTTGTTTTGTGCTACAACATTTTCACTTTGCAATTCAAGGTCTTTTCTGCAGGCCTGGCTGCATTGGTGACACCAGCTGAGTTTATCGACGTCGGGTTCTTGACCTTCCAATCATGTTTGGTTCTCTATTGTGGATCTTCAAAAGAACTTAATGGAGGAAATTCAGTGTGGTATTCTTCTGCCTGTCTGGAAGATGAAGTGTCTGACAAAACCATATTGCATCAATCTAGAGGTGGTGGTGGATGAACGCTCTTTTCAATGTGGATTTTGGATAAGGCCAATTTGTAATATGAAGGGATATTCGGTGGCAAAGGATTTTTTGCATGGACTGGTGGAGGTTGAGGGTTTGGTTGGTGAATTTTCACAAATGACATAATAGTCATTTTTACAAGATGGTTCTCCAAGTAATCCAACAGAAGAAGGGTTTCCTTCTTCATATTTTTTCCTTAGTTTCATTTGAGATGGTTTTTCTCTGGGCATATCTTCATCCATGGAAATTTTGTAGTATTCTTCTAGGCAATCTTTACAGTTACATAACTCATACCATATGTGATTTGATGTAGGTAAGGCTGTCCGTTTTCATGTCTGATAAAATTAGGAGCCATAGTGGTTTGTATCGGTGCTTGATGGATCTGTTCGTAATTCGTTATCCATCTTTCTTGGGTAACTGCCTTGGGACATAGGTAATGTTGGCGTCATTTTTTGAATATATCTTGATATTTGAATATCAACAACAACAATTATGGATCAAACAATCAAGAACACAATTCAACACAATCAACCGAATGACTAAGATTGAGATGAGAAATTTACAGTACGGTTCTTTGAGCAATGACGAACTAGCCATAGTGTTTAGATTGTACTTCCGTGCAAAAAGTACATTGCTACAGTGTCACTACATCTATTTATATACGCATACAAGAAATGAGAAATTACAAAAAGCCCCTTGTACTTATACTTCTAAGAATCTATTTATATTTGGCATGTTCTGCTCAATCAATCTAAAAATCTTCAAAAACAAACATGGAGTATACTTCTTACAAAATATCTTCCTTTGCAAATGCTCTTCCAAAAATGGAAACCTGTTCCGTTTCTTTATGAAGACAGCATTTTGCTTTGCTGACAGCTTGAGCTTTTTGATTTTCTCTTTTGGATTAACCTCTTCAACATTCAGAAGGCTCAGCATGTCATTAATCTCTTTTTGGACAATTTCTAGTACTGCATATCTTAAATGGTGCTGTCTTTCAGATTCATCTGCCAGAATGTAACTTTGAAAAAAATTATGCATTAAATCAACCTCCGTTGATCCTTGAAGTGATTCTGGCACAACACCACTCACTGGAAACGGATCTTCTTCCTCTTTCACAGTAACCGTCAATGCAGGTTTTTCAACCATTGGTGTTTGTATATCGTCTTTGAAGATTTCTTCCCCAAGTTCCTCCTCATCAACAATCTTTTTAGCTCTCACAGACATCTCTGAAAATTCAAAAACTTCTGGCTCAGACAAATTAATTTCTTCTTAAGCTCCTTCTATCCTTAACACTTCATCTTTTTCATCAGATTCATCGTATTCCTCAAAATTAAATATACCAGATTGTATACTCAAAGGAATTGGAACATCTTTACGAAGAATCATTTCCTTTTCACTTTGAGCGTCAACTGAATTGTCTTTAGAGCCTCCAACTTCTCCAGCACCTCCTCCATCAGTCTATTTTCTCTAAAAAAAACAACCATTTGTAACTCGGATTCAACTCTTTGATCAAACTCGGCAAATACACTGATCAAACTCGATTCACTCTTTGCAAAACTCGGTCAAAACTAAAAATTCAGTGTTGCACGAGTTTGAACAGAAACTAATAAAAACCAAGTTCAAAATCACAATTTTAAAAAAAAAATCCACGAATTGACTTCAAATTAATTTCGAAGGTACGGTTTTCAATCAGAAACACTTTTTGAGAGACAATTTTGTCTAATTTCAGATTAAAACCACAAACTTAGACAAAAACCGAGAAGAACACAAAAGTTTCAAAAACTTACTTTCTGTGTGTTTGGAGTTAAAATAGGATACTTATATCAATCAATTCATCTTTAAAAAACGCTCCTTCGATCCAATTTTCAGAACAATTAATCCACTAAATCAAAAACCCTACGAGATATTCAGTTTTTTTCAAAAAAACGATGTGACAATGTTCAAAAATGTGAATTTTCAGATTTCAGATTCAAAAATCACAAAAATTTAGCCATATTAAGCTCAGATACCAATTGATATTTCAATATCAACAACAACAATTATGAATCAAACAATCAAGAACACAATTAAGCACAATCAACCGAATGATTAAGATTAGGATTAGAGATTTACAATACGGTTCTTTGAGTACTGATGACCTTGCCGTACAAATCTAATTGTAATTCCGTGAAAAAAGTACATTGCTACAGTGTCACTACATCTATTTATATATGCATACAAGAAATGATAAACTACAAAAAGCCCCTTGTACTTATTAAATTCATAAACCGTAAAACAAAACCTAACACATCTCAAGAAATAAAGCATCTCCTAAGTTGTCTCTTCCTGGAACCAAAATATCGAATGAGTGATTCTGTTCCCCGTATGCCATTTGGTAATGAAATGTATTTGCTTGTTAGGTGGCTCCAATCTGGATCTTTGTTTTAAGGCTATGAGAAGTGAAGGGTCATTCAACGACATATTGAAATTTGGGTAGAAAGACAAAGATTGTGCCAACATTCAAGGTCATTTGGATGGGACCAATACAAGCATTATTCTAACAACCGGCACAAAATCAAGTTAGCAATTATAACTTAATCCGTAGTTATTAGCAATTATAACCTAATCGGTGGTCATTAGCAATTAATCAATGTGATTAATAAAATTCTTATGGAATTTCATTACAATTAGAAACAATTTCATCGGTGTGATCCGATAAAACGACAAAGCAATTAATCCGATTTCGATATGATAGATTAATTCAACTAAATACATAATTAAATTTAGATTAGTGACACTAACCATGCATTAACAAACCTACATAACCTTAGTTATGCAAGACAAAAACAATTACACAAATCTAGTACATTCATAAGTATTTACGAAATTACTTAAAAAGGAAAATACAAGAATACATTCGAAATACTTTATACAAAAAAAAAAATACAACATAAATACACTATGATGGCCGGCCACTAGGTGGTACCATCATAGCTTTTGTCTTCATTTTTTAATTCCAAACACCTTGCACAATCACAATCAAATCCTCTTCACACATCTCCCTTTAATTTCATCTAGATTTACACTCCACCTCCATTTGCAAGACAATTTTCCTCTATAAATAGAGAGCAAATTCATTCACTCATTCTCACATCTTGCAAAGCAAAAACTATCTCCTTTCTCTCTCATAATTCCGGCCACACACAACATAGTTGCACACTTCATATTCTTTCAAAGTGTTCTTCAAGTCTTCAAGTGTTTTGGTGCAACAAATTCAAGAATACAACTTCTACTTGTTTGCATACTATTACTTCATCAAAGTAAGTAAATACTACCTTAATACTTCTTTTATTTGGGCTAATATAAGTCTTGCATAATAATATATAATCACCAACAACCACAAAGTTCATCAAAAACCAAGTTCATGAACATCTAGCTTTTATTTTTAAATATTGTTTCTTCAAATGTGTTTATAAAAATATAAACACATAATGTAGAAATAAATATCATGCAAACAAAGTATATAAATGTGTTTCACAACATTTAATACATGTGGTTCTTAAATAAACAACAAGAATCACAAGTTGTTACAAGATTGTGAAAATCAGATTTTTCGGCAGAAATATTACATCAACTTTGAAAAATCATAACTAATTCAAACCTAATGAAATGAGTTGATTCTTGTTTTAGAAGTTAGATCTATGTTTCAACTAAATATCTGGAGTTTTTTTTAGTTTAACACGGAGTTTTGAACCCCAAAATACTGTTTGGGAACCGAAAGGTCTAACAGCTCAAATATGGCCAACATAAGGTTCATAACGAGCCTTTTCCCTAACTTAAACACCCTGAACAATGACCATTTTTACATTTAAAAATTCCTTGTATGTAGTATTTTTATGATTATGAAAACCAAAGTCCAAATCTTTTGGAGCTTGCTCAAAAACAGCCACGAAGTAGGCCGAAAAACCACGACAAAACCTGGAAAATCCTTATATATATATATATATATATATATATATATATATATATATATATATATATATATATATATATATATATATATATATATATATATATATATATATGTAGGTCCCGAGAGGTTCCCAAAGTATATAGTTATAAGCTGTAGAGGGGGGGTGAATACAGCAATTTAAAAACTACACACTCTTTTCTCAATGTTTGTATGTATTATCAACAATTTGTTAATTACAAACAAGCTTGAATGCGGAATAGTTCAAGCTGAGATGACAGATACAACAGTATGCTTACTAGTCTAAGACAGACTCGAACTAGTATACAATGAATACACTCACTAAGAAGCACTCACTGTGTTTACAAGACTTAAGGAACAGCTTAGGTAAAACAGCTTAGACACACAGATGCTGGTTTACAGAAGACTTGCATGCATGAAGATCACACTTGCACGTTCACTCTTGGTTTTAAGCACTTAGCTTTCTTCACATCTTTTTCTGACCTTAGAAGCTTCCTTTTATACTCACTTAGAGGATCTCAGAGAAACATCTTCATTGGACAGAATGAAAAGGAAAAGTCTTGTTGAAAAGACAACATAACCTTTTCTGCACTTTTCTGAAAAAGCAGACTTGTCTTCATATGTGCAGAACTTTTGTCTTTTTACTTTGTCTACTGTTGCATTGCCTTTAACTAATTTAGGAATGTCAACTTTGCGTCTTTCTTCCCTGTAAAGGCCTATTTTGATATAAGAAAAAGGTCTGTCACCCTTTTTCAAATATCCTTTTGTCTTCATGTTACAGAACAGCGTGGGCAGGCTGAGCAGTTCTGTTTTCCACTTTTTCTTCGACTTTGTAAACTGATCT
>JAANYP010003106.1:0-14790 GCA_020465985.1 Centrapalus pauciflorus
AAAAGGAGGGTTAATCATACCGATAACATTAGAATTACCACCCCTTTGGGAGCATTACGACTATTGTTTTTACCCTTGTTTGACTTATTATTCTTTGCTTTACCGGAATAGGGACATGGGAATATAAGGCAACAGGGGACTGAATAGTCGTATCAAAGTAGGAATAAGCATTAGCTTCACGAGATTCATGTAAGAGAAACATATTTTTCGCTTTAATGAAATTGGAAAAAAAGAGTAGTATTAGTGATGACATTAACAATGCTAGAATAAGACGGATGTAGTTTTCGAAGTATCTGCATCACTAATTTGACAATCAACATCAGATAAGGAATCAGTTAGGTTTTTTAGGGGTTGACAGAATTCAGTTATCGAAGTGGATAGTTTAGCGGTGTTACGAAACTATTCTTGTAGTTGTAACATACGAGACATTTTATTATTAAGAAAGAATTCATCAATTTTGTCCCATAAATCTTTTGCTGTACATTCATCACTCTAAACAATTTGCAACAAAATAGGATCACAAGTAGAATAAAACCAGGACTTGACATGAGCGTCAATGAACTTCCATTCTTCATCAAGATCATTGGCTAGTTTAGAAGTGCATGTGATGTGTCCTAAGAGTTTGGCACCCTTACACATATCTAAGAAAATACGACGCCACCGTTTATAATGAGACCCATCAACGGAAAGTTTATAAAAAATTGGTTGTAAACATTGGTGAGGGCATAAACAAGTTGTGCAGCTATGGGTGGTGCAGGTAAAGAGGAAGGACCAGACATGAGGACAGATAAAAAAAAAAAAATAATTGCAAGCAATGAGAAAAAAACTAGATGTATGCTCAACCGTAGGTAGATATATATAATTTAATATTGACGATATCGAAACCGTAGGGTAGAGAACGAGAAATAGCAGTTGCGTTGGTGGTTGGTATAGGCAGCAATCAATCGAGCTAGACAAGGGACGTCGTTACAATGAAGATGCTGGTCTGCGGCGAATTAGGGGTGTAAACGAGCCGAGCCGAGTCCGAGCCCGTTTAAGCTCGAGCTAGGCTCGTTTAAAACTACTAGGCTCGAGTTCGAGCTCGCTTGTGAATAACTTTCTTTTGAAAAAATTATCGATCAAAAGATATTATAAAATTTTTATCTACAATTAACAATTAATAATTAAAGAGTAAAGAGTAAACTAACTAACTAAATTTAAAATTTCAAGTCTTAAATTTCAATAATTTAATCAAAGAGTAATTAATTAACTAGATATTAGACATGAACTTTCTAAGATTAACTTTCAAGTAAAGAGTAAACTCAACAAATGCAATTGTTCAGGTGTTCAACCAGAGACAACCGGTCCAATAATTTGAAGATGTGGACTTTAATTTGGGCTAAAAAAATATCATTGAACTTTGGTTTTGATTTGGGTTTAAATTATTGAGTTTTATTTCTTGTTTTATTTCTATTATTTATTAGTTATTTAGGCATTCAACTTTAATTTTATTGTTTCATTGGAGGGATAAAATATTTAAAGCAAGTTGCACACTTAAGTTTTCTTTAATAACGTAAGTTGCACAATTAAATTTTTGTCGGTTGCACATATAAAATTTCAAAAAAAAAATTACACTACGAAATGAGGTTATTAGGGAGGGGACCCGTTGCACGGGCTACCCCTCTTCTCAATGTAGGTCCACCAGTGGTCTTCGTCGATTCGTTGATTACGACTAGCTTTTCTGTTATGGATTATCGTTACTTGTTTGTTGATTGGGTTAATGTTCTTATATTATGGTATTTGTTGTAGTTTGTGTTTTTAGTTCTTGGTCATGTTACCCGTTCGGGATATTTGAATTCAATTGTTGTTTAGATTAGAGTCACAATGGCTGCATTGGATCATCTGGTTATTGAATAGTTCAAACAGTTCATTGTCTTGTCATCCACTGCCATGTAGCCTCTTCATAGGTTTTTCTTCATCTGATATTTTGGGTATTCCTTCATCCTAATAGATCTTGGATTATGGTGCATCCCATCATAAGTCTCCTCATTTGGCTTCATATGTTTCTTTATCTCTTATTTCTTATATGTCTATTATGTCTGCTAGTGGGACACTAATGCCATTGGAAGATATTACTTCTAATGTCACACCTCTTTAAATATGGCTATTAGGTTTTTCCTGATAATCTTTGTTGTGTGCAAGACTTGTGACTAAGATGTAACATCCTCGGATTTAATTTATTGTATTTTGGTTAAGTAAGTGGAAAAATATATATTTAAGTTGAAATTTGAGCGATTATTATGTATTTTGGATATTTAGAAAGTTTGTTGCTATTTTAAGAAAATTGAACTCGGAATCATTATTATGGAGTATTATTAATTTAAAAGTTATTAATGATAATTTTAAGATTAAATCAGTATTTTATGGAACCGGTTAAGTTGAGGGGTGAAATGTGCAAAAATGATGAAAGTTGAATAAAAAGGGCAAAAGGCTTCATTTTCACCATTTTACTCTCTCTCTACACTCTCTCTCTAGAAATTTCCTCTCTACTTCTCTCTAAGATATCTCACAAACCGACCGTCCGATTTTCGAGAATTATACGTCAACGGAAAGACCTCGAGGAGTACAACAACAATCTGCAAATGGATTTCTGATTTCGTACGAATTGAGGTAAGAATCGACTCTTTTAAGTTTATAGTTTCGGTTTTGAAGAAAATAGAATTTCGAATCTGTTGTTTTGTGTGAATTAGAGCTTGTTTTGCTTGAAATATTGCGAGAATATGATAGTATATGCATAATAGAATCGAATCTAGGCATCATACATGATATATCAGTGATTTTAGGCCTTAGAATGAAGGATTTAAGCTGAAATGATGAACAAACTCAAATATGCCAAGAACAGAGTCGAAATGCAAGAACAAACTCGATTTTTGTACTAGATTCGAGTGTGTTTTCGAGTGTGTGTCATTAGATTCAAATGGGGTTTCGAAACTACCCTAGATTCGAAGGGTAGGGTTCGAATCTATCACCTAAACTCGAATGGGAGTCGAATCTGTACTATGGGGTTCGAATTTAACCCTAGATTCGAAGGGTGGTTCGAATCTGATGCATGGGTTCGAATCTAATCATGAAAATTCGAGTTTAATGCCTAAAATTGAGAAATCTACTCTCTAAACTCAAGTATTATGAATGAAACTCATAAACAACACATAAAATGTCATGAGTTATACTTAGGACAAGATGTAAACTTGAAATGGGTTCAAACTTAGTTGTAGTTTGAATTTGGACATGCACCCGAAATGGGGAAAAATATTGCAAAACTTACGAAACTTGATTTTATGGATTTAAACGGTTATTGATACAAAGTATTGTTGTAATTAATATAACAGGTCCCTTGTGGTGTTGTTTAACCCACAGTGGGGTACTTGGTGGATCCGGTTGAAAGCCCGAGGAGAAATAATAATTGGTTAACATTTAATTACGCACCCACTGTGAGTACATATGATTTCGCATGTTTATATCTGCTTTATGATTGCTTTTGCTTACTGAGACATGTTGCTTCATTTTTCGTTTGGAATCCTACTAACTTGCGTAGATTTAGATGCACATTCTTATTTGATGCATGTCCGTTCGTTTGTTGTGCATCTACGATGGACCGGTGGGTCGCATCTGTTACTCTGATGTTACTGCTCTATATGATGCTGGAGCTGATCCCTCCAGGTCCGGTAGGCAGTATGTCATCCCCGATGTTATGTCTGTCTCAGTAATATGTTTTAAAGGCCGAGCTTTGGGCTTGTAAGAGCGACGACTCATGTGTGGTCGTACTTTGTGTACGTGGGGAGTGCACGACGTGTGTCGTCGGTGCTACTCTTGTGGGCATCATAAGGATTTATAAAATGTGTAAATCTGTGTATTCACTAAGCATTCGCTTACCCCTCAGTTGATTTTATTTTACATGAAAGGGTAAATCAGCTGCCGGACCTTCTAATTAGGTCATTTGGGAAGATTCGGAAGACTTGGTACTATTTCATCGGTAATTTATGTTATAAGACAATGTTGTAATATATTCTGGATGATTGTAATAATTGTATTGGGTGTGTAGACTTAGACTTGGTACCTTATAGCACCATAGGGTGTTTGACACTGTTGCACTACTTTACTTATATATTTTAATGCTTCCGCACTTAATTTAGGTTATCAGATCATTATGTTATTGCACGTTGATGATTAATCCTGGGTGTATTGTGATTGGTGGTAGTTGTGGCAAGGGTGTCACATAAGACAGTGATTGGGACATGCCATAGCTAGGGTATCTCTATGTTGTGGATGATTTCAGAGTGTTTGATGTTGCTGCTTCGGATTTTGATTTATTTTCTTTTCGTTTAAGTGTTTGTCATCTGATTTGTATTTATGATATTTTCGTTTAGGTCATGTATCTGTGTCTTGTTTACAGTTCTTAGCCTCTACGTCCACTACAAAAAAAAGAGCCATTTAGTGGCACAAATTTTTAATGGCAAAAAATTTATGTGCCACTATATAGGGTATTTTTATGGCACTCTTTATATGCCACTAAAAATCTAATATATTTTAATGGCACTTTGTAACATTATATCCCATTAAAACCTAATGAAACTTTTTATTTCCCCCCAACCTAAAATTTTTGGCGGCCAATATTTTACCCTAATTTTTACCCATCCCTCCAATTCAGTTCTCACTTCTTCTCCTCTGCGCTTTCTTGTCTTCAATCCTCTGCATTTTCTCACTTCTTCGATCCTTTGCAATTTCTTATCCATCCATCGCTTCTCATCTCCGACCACATCACCATCCACAACGGCCCCATCGCCTTTGAGCTACACCATGGTTAGGGTTAATTGATTTTCTCTGATGTTTGGTAACTCTTCACTTCAAAAGGGAGGTAAGTCTGCACTTCAATGTTCTTTTCTTGCTATGATGGTGCTTAGTTTTCTGCATTTTAGGAAGAAAGTTTTTATTCCCAAACACATGGTTAGGGTTAATTGATCATATAAATCCAAAGGGTAAATTATTTGAAAAATGATATTGGTATTGCAGTGAGTGTAACAGAATCTATTATAGTTAAAAACGAAGACCAATCAATCACCCAATATCCTAGTATATAAGGGACCGTGCATTTGCCAAACTTAATAACTCGAAAGCAGCAAGGCCTTGGGTCAAAGCTTCAGTTAGAGGTATATTCTGTCAATTAAGTTCATCATTGAGAACTAATTTATTGCTTTGCAAATGAATTCTTGAATATATGCAAACTAATTTGTTGTTTTGCTTTTGAAGGTTATTTGCAAACTATTGGCTGCTATTATATTGATCCAAATCTCAACGCATATGCAATATCCTCTGCCTAGGTTTGAATTTTCTATGTTGATGTTATCCTTCTCAAATGATTTAGCAATTGTCTGTATCCAAGATCAATAAAAGTCAGTTTTAAAATTCAGTGTTGAAGCGGACCTTTTTTAACTTGTTTGACTATTAATAAAATGCCATTAACGCTCTCCAGTAATGGCAAAAATAATGGAACCTGGTAGACCAAAATGATTGGCATGAATAAGTAGTCACGATATCATGTTGTCAAGAAGTGAATAGCTCAGTTAATTATTTATATGTGCCAAAATGACAGCTTCCACAGTATTTCTTTTACTATTACAGCTTTTGTTTTCGTTGTTGATGGTCTTTTCACAATTACATTTGCAGGTTTATTCAAATACTCTGGCTGATTTTGATTTTTAAACTTGAAAGGTAATCGTTAATGAGAATTTAATAATGGTGGCATTTAGGTTCTAACTACTGTTAAAATATATTCCTAAGCAAAATTTGGAAACATCATGTAGTAATAATAGGTATCTATGAGGTTTTTGCGGATCAATCGATGGACGGGGGAATTGCGTGAATGACGAGACCGGCCTAACCTAAATTGCTTGTCACTGACTCTTCAGGAGCTTCTCGAAAAATCAAATGTTCCATTTGTTGTCACGAGATCTGAAAAATGTCGTACAGCATTTGACAAGGTAAGAATACTTGCTCTCGTATCTATTTCAACACTCCAATCCAATGCATTGCTGTAACAACCTAGTCTTTAACTGAACCTTAATTCCTGTATTTGATCCAATAATGTAAATTTTATTACATTATTTGTTTTGTAATTTAATTAAGTATGAAATTATTTAATTAAGTTAAATTTATGTTATAAATTAGTAAAGATGATTAAATTAAAAGAGATGTAAAAGTGAAAGTGGGTTAATTTCACGTAATGTTAAAATGAAGTATATAAACTCAATTAAGGCCATTTAATCACACATTTAAGAAATTGAAATTTCTCTCTCTACTCTCTCTCTACCTTACGGCTACCTCAAGAAACACCAAGAATCCTCATAAATTGTTCCATTAGTTGAGGTTTTAATCAAAGAAGAAGTTACAAGCAACATCAAAGAACAAGAATCTACAAGATTACAAGGTAATTTCTTGATTAAAATTCGAAATATTATGAGTATTGGTTCGGTTTTATTAAAACCGAAACCTATGATTAAAACATGGAATTCGTTGGTTGCATGTGTATATATTTGATAGATAATCATGTAATGAAGTATATAATTAATGGTCAGATTGTCCAAATTTATTTAAAATCTGAATTTTTGGGTAAAATTAGTGTTCTTGACAAAAGTGGCATATTTTGGACAATCTTGATCAATTTATGATGTTATTGGTAAAGAAAATAGTATAAAATCAACCCAATAATGATTATACAATTTTATATTAAGTTGCATGTTAATAAAAATGAATTTAGAAAGATTTTAGTAAAAATCCGTATGAACACAAGTATGAACACCAATAACAATTTTCTGGAAAATATGAAGATGTGGGATCCGAATTCGGTTGAGCCCGAATTCGAATTTGATGTTCAATTCGGATGCCTAATTCGGTCCTGAATTGGATGAAACTTGATTTGGATCTATTTCGGATCCTATATTCTGGATAGGCCCGAATTCGGATGCTATAATTATTTTGGACCACCTTGAATTCGGTTGCTGAAACCTAGTTCCAGATGTCCTAATTCGGACAATTTAGTTCGGATACTACTTCGGATGGTCCATTTTGGATTCGAATCCAGATGCCCAAATCCGGATAGGTCCGAATCCGGATGTTTCATTTTGATATATTAAAATCACAAATAAATGATATTTTATAAATACAAGACTCATGATATGATGATAAAATATTAATAATTAAAGCAATATGATATATATATATATATATATATATATATATATATATATATATATATATATATATATATATATATATATATATATATATATATATATATATATATATATATTGAGAATTTAAAGAAAATGAACAAATAAATGATCGATGAGTTATCAGTTATCAGAATCAGATAAAATAAAGATTTTAAAGCTAAAAGCTGATGACATTGATATGATAAAATTTTGGACAGGTTCAGTTAAATTCTGAACAAAGAACTAAAGAGATTGAAAGCGGGTCTCTGATTTGAAAAGAATTGACAGAGATCAGATAGACAAAGATTAAAGATAAAATCCTGGGATAACTCAGGTGGTGGATTTTATATCTGCATGATAAAGACCTCAGAACCTGTGAGTTATAGATATTCAGCTTTACATGCGAGATTTTCCGGTTGAGACATATTGTTGATGATAGATTAATTTGACATTCATATATGATCAGCTGGATTGTGACATGTGCACACCATGGTTCGGTGATGCCCTGTGGATAATGATAGCTATTTGATTTATCATTTCATACGACATTGAAATTACAGTTTATTTCAGATATTGCTATGAGATTATTGTTATCATGACCTTGATTACTATGCTTTCACTATTGCACGCATCCTTTGACATATCGATTCAGCTTAAGATGATTAGCATTGTCGGTTTATTGTTCTAGACCATGCTATTTCACCAGTTCTATTGAACTTGGTATGATACTCCGATGTTCCGCCATGTTGATTTACTGGTAGCTAGCCCAGTATGTGGCTGATCCCCACAATTTAGCGTGAGCGTGGTTTGAACATCATCTGACTCTATGACTACTATGTCTCAATCATGAGTGGCTGTAGCGACAGTCAAGATATATCACGCTAGACCCATGATCCGCTTGATAATGCATGTAATCTGAAAATCTATATTCTCACTAAGCATTGCTTATAGTTGTTGTTTGACCTTTTTACAGGAAAAGATAAAGGAAAGTCACCTGCCGGACCTAGTTCATAGGTCTTACATGAATCAAGTTGAAGTTTTCATAGACCACTACTCAACAAACCCTTCGGTACAGATTGCCAGACGATAATTGTGGTGGTCTGGGTAGATTTGATTTGAATGTATGATGACATGAATTAGATTAGTATTGTACCCTTTATAAGTTTAACTTGAAAACTGTAATTTGCACTAAAACTGTATTAAACTTATCCTAATATGTTTCTATTTGTAATTTGAAATTCCGCAATATAATTACTCTATCTTAGTTATGACTGATATCGTGTTGCAATATGTGGGACCTAGATTCGTGACGACTGCCCCGTAAGGGGCGGTCTTCACAGAATGGTATCAGAGCCCATAGTTTGAGTGAATCAAGTATTACGTGAGTAATACTTGGTCTCAAACTGAAGCAATACATATGTATCAATCATTTAGGTGGTTTGAACTGAGATATGATGTACATATTGTTAGGATGGGAAAAAGGGTACATAGATCTAAGTCTATAAACTGATAGTTAAATGATTTTAATTTTCAGTAAAGATGTCAGGATCAGGTGACATTCCAAACAACATGACTCCCCAACAAATGTTTGAAATGATGCAATAATTATTAGCCCAACATTCTGAACAACAAAATAAGAATATGCAAGAACAGTTTCAGGCTAGAGATGAGGCCGAAGCAAAAAGACGTGCTGATAAAAAGAATAAGAGAAAAGATAAACAAGTCCAGAATAATGAGTCTGATTTTGATAACTCAAACCCTGAAACCCAAATTGAGCAGCCAAAAGGCTGTAAGTTCAAAGATTTCAAAGCGAGCGGTGCCCTGAACTTTGAGGTTACAGTAAATCCAATTCAGGCGATGGATTGGATTAGTCATACTGAAGAAATCTTCAGGATTTCTGATTGTTTAGAATCCAAGAAGGTGAGTTATGCATCTGCACTGTTCGTTGGTGCTGCCCGTGCTTGGTGGAAAACCCAGAGAAGCATATATGGAGAAGAGGTAATACAGACTTTAGAGTGGGATCAGTTCTTAGACATGTTCAACGCGAAGTATTGCCCTGTTGATCAACGAGACAAGATGGAGGTTCAATTGATGCAGTTAACCCAAGGAACCAAATCCGTAGATGAATATGAACATGAATTCTCGCGACTTTGTGGCTACTCCTCGTATCAAGTAGCTACTGAGGAAAGGAAAATGAAGAGATTTCGTGGAGGGCTTAACCCGAGATATCGGCATCCAATGAGTGCGATGAAGTATAAGTCTTATCTGGAAATGGTAGAAGCAGCAAGGCAGATTGAGAGGGGATATCTAGAGTATGGCGATCAACTTTATGCTCCATCAACTAACCCGACATGTCCTTCTCCTCCAAAGAAGCAAAGATTTGGCAGATTCTTCAAGCCAAATAAATCACAACCCCGGCAATCTCAGCAATACAGCTCGCCACAGAAAGTTCAAGCTTATTCTCTCACAAATGAACCCCGATTTTGTAAAAGATGCAGAAAATCACACATGGGAATGTGCAATCCCGATGATGTAACTTGTTATGCATGTGGCAGAATCGGCCACAGCAGTGAAGAGTGTCCCCAGCGAGGACTTGGATGTGTGAAATGTGGTAAGCGTGGACACTTTATGTATCAGTGTCGTAGTGGACAACGAAGTCAATCGTAATCATCAGCGGGAGGTTCTTCAGTGAAAAGTTCAGCTGCAACTCCGACTGCAAGGACTCATGCATTTCATATAACAGCTGAGGAAGCAAAGGAAACTCCTAACGTGGTTACCGGTACGTTTTTGTTAAATTCGATACCTGCTCGCGTACTATTCGATTCCGGTGCTAGTCGTTCCTTTATATCAACTACTTTTGCTCGAAGACTGTATAAATCTCCATCGAAGCTTTTCGTTATACTTGATATTGAGACGGCCAGTAACAATTATGTTATGGCTGATTCCGTTTACCGAAATTGCACTTTACTCGTTGATAACATTGTGTTCAACCTCGATCTTATCCCGATTCCGCTAAAAGAGTTCGACGTTATTATCGGCATGGACTGGCTAATGAATAATGAGGCAACGATCGTATGCAACCGCCGAATCATCAGAATCAAGTCTTCAGACGACCGAGTGTTAGAAATCAAAGGCGACAAACGAAAAGGTGCTCACTGCTTCATATCTATTGAGAAAGCGCGTAAATATTTATCTATGGGTCATGAACCCTATCTATGTTTCGTCTCGTCTGAATCTGTTTCTGAAGCCAACAAGAATTCTATATCTGATATTCCGATCGTCTGTGAGTTCCCTGACGTATTTCCTGATGATATTTCTGGAATACCACCGGAACGTCAAGTCGAATTCGGCATTGACTTAGTTCCCGGTGCGGCTCCAATTGCCAAAGCTCCCTACAGACTTGCGCCTGCAGAAATGCTGGAAATGTCTAAGCAATTGCAAGATCTGTTAGAAAATGGATTTATCCAACCTAGTTCATCTCCGTGGGGTGCACCTGTCTTGTTTGTTAAAAAGAAAGACGGAACTCTCCGAATGTGCATCGACTATCGTGAGTTGAATAAAGTCACCATCAAGAATAAATATCATCTGCCCAGGATTGATGATCTATTTGATCAGCTACAAGGAGCAAATTATTTTTCCAAAATCGATCTTCGTTCTGGGTATCACCAGTTGAAAGTTAAAGATGAGGATATTCCGAAGACAGCTTTCCGAACAAGATACGGTCATTACGAATTTCTCGTAATGCCTTTCGGTCTGACAAATGCACCAGCGGCGTTCATGGATCTCATGAATCGTGTGTGCAGGCCAATGCTGGATAAGTCAGTTATCGTATTCATAGACGATATCCTGATTTACTCCAAAACAGAGGCTGATCATGTTAATCATCTACGTCAACTGCTAGAGTTATTGAGAAAGGAAAGACTCTACGCAAAATTATCTAAATGCAAATTCTGGCTCAGACAGGTACAACTTCATATTGCCTTGAGTTATTTCCTAAGCGTTCTTTGTTTCAAGCAAAACTTGAAATTCTACCTTGATTTCTTTATAGATTCAATTCCTTGGCCATGT
The DNA here is from genome assembly GCA_020465985.1 of Centrapalus pauciflorus. Taxonomy (NCBI): domain Eukaryota; kingdom Viridiplantae; phylum Streptophyta; class Magnoliopsida; order Asterales; family Asteraceae; genus Centrapalus; species Centrapalus pauciflorus. The sequence goes on from JAANYP010003106.1 coordinate 11,316, forward strand.
TGTATCTGGCGAAGGTATCTCAGTCGATTCTTCTAAAGTCGAGGCTGTTCAGAAGTGACAAACGCCTCGCAATGCCTCCGAAATCAGAAGTTTCTCTGGATTGGCTGGTTACTACCGGCGATTCATTAAGGACTTCTCGAAGATTGTTGTGCCTCTCACGATGTTAACACGAAAGAATACACCTTTCGTTTGGACGGATAAACAACAAGAGGCATTTGAAACTTTGAAGCAGAAGCTTATTCAAGCGCCAATCCTAGCCTTACCATAAGGCAATGATGACTTTGTCGTTTATAGTGATGCATCTGGTACTGGTCTAGGTTGTGTCCTCATGCAAAGGGGAAAAGTCATTGCCTACGCTTCAAGGCAATTGAAAGATTATGAGAAAAGTGCACCAACTCATGATCTTGAGTTGGCTGCCGTTACCTTTGCACTGAAAATATGGCGTCACTATCTTTATGGGACTAAGTGTCAGCTGTATACTGACCATAAAAGTCTTAAACATCTATTTACCCAAAAGGATCTGAATATGAAACAACGTCGGTCCTTGGAGCTTATCAAGGACTATGATTGCGAGATCCTTTATCATCCCGACAAAGCTAATGTGGTCGCAGATGCTCTGAGTAAAAAGACATATCCAGAAAAAGTGTTGCTATGCCCTGACTCCCATTGTGTTTTCTTCTGATCTTATTGACGACATTAAATTTGCTCAAGCCGAAGCATTGAAAGAAGAAAATATATGTGCTGAAAATCTCAAAGGGCAACTTCAATTTCTGTCTACGAATCATTTGGGACTCCAATGTCTCAAGGGAAACCGAATCTGGATTCCTAAATATGGTTCTACTCGCAACACTCTTCTATCCGAAGCCCACAAGTCCAAGTTATCTATTCATCCTGGCAGCTCAAAGATGTACTTCGATCTGAAATCTGATTATTGGTGGCCAGGAATGAAGAAAGACATTGGTCAATATGTTGAAAGCTGCAGAGTCTGTCAAATGGTTAAGACAGAACATCAGAAACCCTTCGGGAATATGCAACCACTACCAGTTCCTGAGTGGAAGTGGGAGCATATAACCATGGATTTTATCACCAAGTTGCCTAAGACCAAAAGACAGCACGACTCCATCTGGGTAGTCGTGGATCGATTAACGAAGTCAGCTCATTTCATACCGATGAAAGAAACGTATTCTCTTGATAGATTGGCACAAATGTACATCACCGAGGTCATTTCTCGTCATGGTGTGCCAAAGTCTATCGTCTCTGATCGTGATAGTCGTTTCACTTCGAGATTCTGGAAAGCGCTGCAAGATGGGATGGGTACTCGAATATCAATGAGTACTGCTTATCATCCTAATGCAGATGGTCAAAGTGAACGTACTATCCTTACTCTTGATGATATGCTCCGTGCATGCGTTCTTGATCTGGGTGGTAGTTGGGATGACCACTTGCCTCTGGTCGAATTCTCATATAATAACAGTTATCATTCCACGATCAAGATGGCTCCTTTTGAAGCTCTATACGGCCGAAAGTGCAGAACTCCCACCTGTTGGCGCGAAACAGATGAATCGCCTTTAGCAGGTCCTGCCCTTCTACAGTTGACTCATGAAAATATTCAACTTGTTAGAAGGAATATCCTTGAAGCTCAAAGCATGCAGAAGTCATATTATGATAATCGTCACAGATCTATCAGCTTTGCAGTTAATGATTGGGTGATGCTGAAAGTATACCCAATGAAGAATGTGGTACGGTTTATAAAGCGAAACAAGCTAGCTCCAAGATTCATTGGTCCGTTCAAGATTGTTGAAAAGGTAGGGAATCAATCTTACCGTCTTGGATTGCCAACTGGCTTAACGGGAATACATCCTGTATTCCATGTTAGTCATCTACGAAAGAGCTTAGCTGATGAAAGAGAAGTGCAGATACCACACGTTAATCTGCAAATTGATGAGAAACTTCGAGTGGTTGAAGAGCCAGAATGTATTCTGGACTCGAAGACCAAAAAGCTTAGAAATAAAGAAATACAGATGATGCTCGTTCAGTGGAAACACCACAAGGGTTCGCATCAGTCTTGGGAATCTGAAGATGTCATGAAAGCAACATATCCAAGTCTGTTCGAACATAGCTAACTTCGGGGACGAAGTTTGTGCATGGTGGAGCCCATTCTGTAACAACCTAGTCTTTAACTGAACCTTAATTCCTGTATTTGATCCAATAATGTAATATTTATTAAAATTATTTGTTTTGTAATTTAATTAAGTATGAAATTATTTAATTAAATTATATTTATGTTATAGATTAGTAAAGATGATTAAATTAAAAGAGATGTAAAATATAAAAGTGAAAGTGGGTTAATTTCACATAATGTTAAAATGAAGTATATAAACTCAATTAAGGCCATTTAATCACACATTTAAGAAATTGAAATTTCTCTCTCTACTCTCTCTCTACCTTACGGCTACCTCAAGAAACACCAAGAATCCTCATAAATTGTTCCATTAATTGAGGTTTTAATCAAAGAAGAAGTTACAAGCAACATCAAAGAACAAGAATCTACAAGTTAACAAGGTAATTTCTTTACTGGTTCGGTTTTATTAAAAACCGAAACCTATGATTAAAACATGGAATTCGTTGGTTACATGTGTATATATTTGATAGATAATCATGTAATGAAGTATATAAAAGTGATAGAAACAGGAATTAATGGTTAGATTGTCCAAATTTATTAAAAATCTAAATTTTTGGGTAAAATTAGTGTTCTTGACAAAAGTGGCATATTTTGGACAATCTTGATCAATTTATGATGTTATTGATAGAGAAAAAAGTATAAAATCAACCCAATAATGATAATACAACTTTATATTAAGTTGCATGTTAATAAAAATGAATTTAGAAAGATTTTAGTAAAAATCCGTATGAAAACAAGTATGAACACCAAGAACAATTTTTTGGAAAATATAAAGATGTGGAATCCGAATTCGGTTGAGCCCGAATTCGGATGTGATGTTCAATTCGGATGCCTAATTCGGTCCTGATTTGGATGAAACTTGATTTGGATCTATTTCGGATCCTATATTCTGGATAGGCCCGAATTCGGATGCTATAATTATTTTGGACCACCTTGAATTCGGTTGAAGCCTAGTTCGGATGTCCCAATTCGGACAATTTAGTTCGGATACTACTTCGGATGGTCCATTTTGGATTGATCCGAATCCAGATGCCCAAATCCGGATAGGTCCGAATCCGGATGCCCAAATCCGGAAAGGTCCGAATACGGATGTTTCATTTTGATATTTTAAAATCACAAATAAATGATATTTTATAAATACAAGACTCATGATATGATGATAAAATATTAATAATTAAAGCAATATGATAAATATATATATATATATATATATATATATATATATATATATATATATATATATATATATATATATATATATATATATATATATATATATATATATATATATCT
>JAANYP010003107.1:0-57763 GCA_020465985.1 Centrapalus pauciflorus
CCATAAATACCCTTTAATCCAGTTCCATCATCTTGCATTAATGGCAACTGTATTCTGATATCTTCATCTTTAACATTCTCTTCTTTTAGGGCCTGCAACTGAGCAGCTCTTACATCGTCTATGATCGTTGAAGTCAGTATCGTGGAAGTCAAGGCATAGCAGTATGCCTTGCAATACGCTTTTCTGCTTAAGGCATCGGCCACTACGTTGGCCTTCCCCGGGTGATATAGAATTTCACAGTTGTAATCTTTGATCAGCTCCATTGACCTTCTTTGCCTCATATTCAAGTCCTTCTGACTGAATATGTACTTCAAACTTTTGTGGTCGGTGTAGAGCTGACACTTGGTTCCATACAAGTAGTGTCTCCATAATTTGAGAGCGAAAGTCACAGCAGTTAGCTCTAGATCATGAGTAGAGTAATCTTTCTCATGCGGTTTGAGTTGTCTAGAAGCATAAGCTATGACGTTTCCTCTTTGCATTAGAACAGCACCTAAACCCGTGCCTGATGCATCTGTATAGACAACAAAGTCTTCGTTCCCTTCAGGCAGGGCTAACACAGGTGCTTCACTTAGCAGACTCTTCAGTTTGTCAAAAGCTATTTGTTGTTCTTCTTTCCAAAAGAAGGTCGCGTTCTTGCGAGTAAGCTTTGTTAGCGGAACGGCGATCTTTGAGAAGTCTTTGATGAATCGGCGGTAATAACCAGCCAATCCCAGAAAACTCCGAATCTCTGAGGCGTTGCGGGGTGATTCCCAGTTCTGGATAGCTTCAATCTTTGCAGGATCAACAGCAATCCCAGCACCAGATATCACGTGCCCCAAGAATTGGATCTGAATTAAATTTTGACTAAGTACAAGCTAACAACGAGTTTATGATTAAGTATAAGGATCATGAAATTGTTTCGAATGTTGAGACGTACCTGCCTCAACCAGAATTCACATTTAGAGAATTTGGCATAAAGTCGCTCTTTGCGTAGCAACTCTAGCAATTCTCTCAGATGTGCAGCATGATCCTCTTCGGTTTTTGAATATATGAGAATGTCATCGATGAACACGATGACCGATTTGTCGAGCATTGGCCGGCAGACTCGATTCATGAGATCCATGAAAGCAGCCGGCGCATTAGTAAGACCGAACGGCATTACCAGAAACTCGTAGTGTCCGTAACGAGTTCTGAAAGCCGTCTTTGGAATATCATCCGGGTGTACTTTGAGTTGGTGGTAACCCGAACGAAGATCAATCTTCGAGAAGTAACTTGCGCCTTGTAACTGGTCGAAGAGATCATCAATCCGGGGCAACGGGTATTTGTTCTTGATTGTGACTTTGTTGAGTTCTCGATAGTCGATGCACATTCGCAATGTGCCATCTTTCTTTTTAACGAACAACACAGGAGCGCCCCATGGAGAAGAACTTGGGCGGATAAAACCTTTGTCAAGTAGCTCCTGTAACTGCTTCATCATTTCCTGCATTTCAGCAGGGGCTAGACGGTATGGAGCCTTTGCTATTGGAGCAGCTCCGGGAACGAGATCGATACGGAATTCCACTTGACGGTCAGGTGGCAATCCCGAGATATCTTCTGGAAAGACATCTGGAAACTCGGAAACGACTGGAACGGTAGGAAAAGATTGAACTTCAGCCTTTGCATCAACAGCGTAGGCTAAGTATGCAGAACAACCCTTGGCGACGTGCTTTCGGGCTTTTGCGATTGAAATAAGGCATAAGTCGCCTTTGTGTCTGTCACCATAGATACAAATATCTCGACCCTCGGGAGTGGTAATCTTGATCATTCTTTTCTTACATACGATTTGGGCCTCATTGTGAACTAACCAGTCCATGCCTACTATGATATCGAATTCCCTGAACTCCATGGGAATTAGATCTATGTTGAATACTACGTCTTCTACCAATAATGTACAATTCCTATATACTTTGTCTGCTTTTACTAACATATTGCTAGCAGTCTCTATGTCAAGTACAAATTGCAGTTTGGAAGTTGGCATGTTAAATTGACGAGCAAATGTAGCGGAGACAAACGAACGATTTGCTCCAGAGTCAAACAGTATACGTGCTGGAATTGAGTTAACATAGAACGTACCAGTGACCACCTCCGGGTCATCCTTTGCTTCTTCAGCTGTGATATGGAACGCCCTTGTTGGAGCCCTTTGAGATTGATCCCTGCGAGCCGTGGAAGCTACAGAAGATCTTGCTGTTGATTGTGGAGCATTCTGATCTCGTGGGGGTTTCGGGCAGTCCCTTGAGAAATGGCCAAGTCTGTGACAGTTGTAGCATGCATCATCTTTTCGTGGACAATGCTCCCAGTGATGGCCTTTCTGCCCACAGCAGAAGCAGTACATATCCTGAGTCTTGCATTCCCCAGAGTGCGCTTTTCTGCATCGTCTGCAGTCTCTCATTTCTGAACTGGCCGAAAAGGCCCTTCCTTTCTTGGGTGATGATGACTGTTGATGGGATTGAGGAGAGAATCGGGAAGATCCAGACTCCCGCTGCCTTTTTGGCGGCGACGGTTGAGTCGGTGATGCGGCAGCTGAACCGATGACATAACCGGATAACAGGACAATCTGCTCCACATTCCGAGCAGCCTCGAGTAATCCAGCAAACGTTGTATACCGAACCCCACTCATGGTTCGGCGTATCTCATAGTCTAGTCCGGCCTCAAACCGGGCTATCTTCCTTTCTTCCGTGTCAACTTGATGTGGTGCAAACAAACTTAAGCGGGTGAACTCAACGGCATATTGTGTAACCGTTTTCGTTCCTTGAGTCAGATTCAGGAACTTCGCCTCTAGACGACGCTTCTCATCAGTAGGACAATATTGCTGGGAGAATACTTCCTTGAATTCATTCCAGGACATGTGCGACACTACTTCCATTGTCAGCACATGTGTCATTGCATCCCACCACATAACAGCGTCCCTTGCAAACATAGCGGTTGCAAAGCGGACCATGTCCTTATCAGCACAGTCGCTGATTCTGAAAGTTCTCTCTGTGGTGGTGATCCATTCCAATGCAGTAACGGCGTCTCCAGTCCCATCAAAAGTAACCGCTCTGTTACTTTTGAAGTCCTTAAACCTACAGCCCCTTGATCGGTTGGAAGACCCAGTATCTTGTCTTTCCTCTTGGTCATCTTGTTGCTGTTCCTTGTTCTTTCGTTTGTCAGCTTTACGTTTTGCCTCGGCCTCATCTCTGGCCCTTAACTGATCAGCAAATGACTGAGCCTGCTCAGCCATTCGTTTGGATTGTAGCTCATTGTTCTGTTCCATAAGAGCTTGCATCATCTGGAACATTTGCTGAGGAGTCATATCGTCTCCTGACATGTTCTGAAATATAACAACTTATATTTAGAACATTTATTTGTAAGTCCTAAGTGTACAGTTACCCTTTGTGTTTCCCCGTGTGCATGTCAATCCTATCTTAGTTCAGATCATTACTTAGAAGTTCATTCTAATATCATAACCTAAGTTTGAGTCCAAGTCCTCGCGGACACTTGAAACCTCAAACTAATGCTCTGATACCAAACTGTGACGTCCTTGTTAATTAATGATATAATTGGAGCAATCACCAGGATCGACAAACAACCCAATGAATAATCATGATAATTGAAATTGAATACTTAAATTAGAATTAAGCAAATCCACACTAAAGCAAAGTAAAGTACATGACTACAGTGATTAAATCTAACTATTACATCATCAATAATGTTTTAATAGTAACAAATCCCAGCCCCAAGGCTACATTGTCCATGTACCAATTAGCTTCTAAGGTCACCGAGATAAGAAATGGATTGCTTAAGATGAAGGTCCCACAACACTCTTGCCTTTGCCTGAAAACAATGTGAGTCAACAGTAAGCTAAATGCTTAGTGAGAAAACAGATTATGCAAACAACAAATATTTCTTTACATGCAATGCTTAACCATGGGCAGTGTAAGCCCCATGAATGTGAAAACGGCAGTGAAAGCCTCAATGTGTAAGTAAACCATGCAGTGCTAGCATGGGGTGGCAGTTCAATATGCTGATCGGGGATGTGCCGAACCTGATGGGATAACGAGTGGGATGATCAGTCCCCGACAGTGGCCTGCTGTCAGCCCCAGTCCAGGTCGCATCAGATTATGAAGTAATGATCATGCAGTGCAAGCATGATGTATATAGATGCACTTTCAAATGAACGCTGGCTACATGTGTGTTACATGTCAAGTACGAGTGTGCATCATAACAACAAAGTAATCTTGAGTGCCAAATGATGTATATGAACAATGTGAACATGCCATTGAATGTATAAACACGTATGTAAAAACAATAAATGTTCGAATGATAATCTGCAACTCACAGTGATTGGTATTGTGACTTGATCCTGAATCAATGTGTGTTTTGATAACACCACAATGATCTGTAATGTAAGTGTAATAGTGATGTAATGTCAGTAATTGCTTAAAAAATTGTATTCTGAAAATTAGGTGAAAATGGGTCTGATTTCGGACCACATCCGAATTCGGATGGTCCGAAATGCAGGTGGTCCGAATTTGGGTAAAGGTCCGAAATTGGTGGATCCGAAATGGGGTGGTCCGAAGTAGGTGATGGTCCGAATTAGGCTTGGTCCGAATTTGGAACTTTGGTCCGAATTGAGCAGGTCCGAATTGGTTGAGCAGGACCCGAATTCGGATGGTCCGAATTCGGTCCATAGGGATCCGAGTTCATACTTATAAATTTTCCAGATTTGCATTTTTGACCATTTTACATGTTTCAGTAACTAAAAATTGAAGTTATGAACTTAACTGTACTATATCAACTTATAACATAACATTTGTATACCAAAACAACCCATTTGTGTCCATTTTTCTATGTGTCTCGATGAACACACACACACTAAAACACACACTTAACTTGAAATCATACGTAGAGTTCGAATCTGATTCTGAAAATTGATATATTACATTATCATCACTCGATTTTAACTAATCCATAGTAACATTCAACATGCATAAACATTTGCATCCTAAATCTTAGAAATCGGTTCTTATAAAAACCGAACCAAAACTTCCAAAATCCGTAATATAGGGAGATTGTTACCTTGATTTGAAGTTTGTAGTAGTTATAGTTCCTTCCAAATCACTTGAATCCCGATTTTTAGCACTTGAATCCAACAAATTCGGATTTGATGATGAGTTGATGGGTTTTTCTTTTAGAGAGAGAGAGTGAGAGATCGAGAGAGCTAGAGAGAGAAGGAGATGGTGAAAATGAAAGGGTTTCCTTTATTTTATTCTCTATTTTGCTCTATTTGCACATTATACCCCTCAACTTCGTATTTTCTCATTTTAACTGATATTTTGATTATAAGTGACTTAAATTGACATAATAAATCCACCAATACAATATTTAAACCCTTAAATGTTGCAAATTACATGTACTTAAAATTTGGGATGTTACAAAGACACTCGTTGTGTGACCAAATAGTTGCAATCAACCACACACAAATTAAAATAAAGAGGCCATTGTACGGACAATAGTCACATAAAATACAAGTTTACCTCACTTAAAACAGCATACGATCACACTTTTTAACACCTACGGCCACATTTGGCGTAATTTTATGTGACCAAAGCCCACAACAACACACTCGTTGTGTGATCAAACAGTTGCAATCAGCCACACACACATAAAAATAAAGTGGTCATTGCATGGACAATAGACACACAAAATACAAGTTTACCACTCTTAAAAGAGCATATGATCACACTTTTTAACACCTACGACCACAATTGGCATAATTTTATGTAACTAAAGCCCACAACAAGACACTCGTTGTGTGACCGAATGGTTGCAATCAGCCACACACACATAAAAATAAAGTGGCCATTGCATGGACAATAGTTACACAAAATACAAGTTTACCTCACATAAAAGTGCATACGGTCACACTTTTAAACACCAACGACCACATTTGACATAATTTTATGTGACCAAATCCCACAACAAGACACTCGTTGTGTGACCAAATGGTTGCAATCAGCCACACACAAATTAAAATTAAGTGGCCATTGTATGGACAATAGTCACACAAAGTACAAGTTTACCTCACTTAAAAGAGCATATGGTCACACTTTTTAACATCTACGACCACATTTAGAATAATTTTATGTGACCAAAGCCCACAACAACACACTCGTTGTCTGACCAAATGGTTGCAATCAGCCACACACACATAAAAATAAAGTGGCCATTTCATGGACAATAGGTACACAAAATACAAGTTTACCTCACGTAAAAGAGAATACGGTCACACTTTTAAACACCTACGGCCACATTTGGCATAATTTTATATGACCAAAGGCCACAACAACAAACCCGTTGTCTGACCAAATGTTTGCAATCAGCCACACACACATAAAAATAAAGTGGCCATTGCATGGACAATAGTCACACAAAATACAAGTTTACCTCACTTAAAAGAGCATATGATCACACTTTTTAACACCTACGACCACATTTGGCATATTTTTAAGTGACCAAAGCCCAGAGATAGACACTCGTTGTGTGACCAACTGGTTGCAATCAGCCACACACACATAAAAATAAAGTGGACATTTCATGGACAAGAGGTACACAAAATACAAGTTTACCTCACGTAAAAGATAATACGGTCACACTTTTAAACACCTACGGCCACATTTGGCATAATTTTATGTGACCAAATCCCACAACAAGACACTCGTTGTGTGACCAAATAGTTGCAATCAACCACACACAAATTAAAATAAAGAGGCCATTGTACGGACAATAGTCACATAAAATACAAGTTTACCTCACTTAAAACAGCATACGATCACACTTTTTAACACCTACGACCACATTTGGCGTAATTTTCTGTGACCAAAGCCCACAACAACACACTCGTTGTGTGATCAAACAGTTGCAATCAGCCACACACACATAAAAATAAAGTGGTCATTGCATGGACAATAGAGACACAAAATACAAGTTTACCACTCTTAAAAGAGCATATGATCACACTTTTTAACATCTACGGCCACATTTAGAATAATTTTATGTGACCAAAGCCCACAACAACACACTCGTTGTCTGACCAAATGGTTGCAATCAGCCACACACACATAAAAATAAAGTGGCCATTTCATGGACAATAGGTACACAAAATACAAGTTTACCTCACGTAAAAGAGAATACGGTCACACTTTTAAACACCTACGGCCACATTTGGCATAATTTTATGTGACCAAAGGCCACAACAACACACCCGTTGTCTGACCAAATGTTTGCAATCAGCCACACACACATAAAAATATAGTGGCCATTGCATTGACAATAGTCACACAAAATACAAGTTTACCTCACTTAAAAGAGCATATGATCACACTTTTTAACACCTACGACCACATTTGGCATATTTTTAAGTGACCAAAGCCCAGAGATAGACACTCGTTGTGTGACCAACTGGTTGCAATCAGCCACACACACATAAAAATAAAGTGGACATTTCATGGACAAGAGGTACACAAAATACAAGTTTACCTCACGTAAAAGATAATACGGTCACACTTTTAAACACCTACGGCCACATTTGACATAATTTTATGTGACCAAATCCCACAACAAGACACTCGTTGTGTGACCATAGTTGCAAGCAAAACACACAAATGTTAAAATAAAGAGGCATTGTAAACGGACAATAGTCACATAAAATACAAGTTTACCTCACTTAAAACAGCATACGATCACACTTTTTAACACCTACGGCCACATTTGGCGTAATTTTCTGTGACCAAAGCCCACAACAACACACTCGTTGTGTGATCAAACAGTTGCAATCAGCCACACACACATAAAAATAAAGTGGTCATTGCATGGACAATAGAGACACAAAATACAAGTTTACCACTCTTAAAAGAGCATATGATCACACTTTTTAACACCTACGACCACAATTTGCATAATTTTATGTAACTAAAGCCCACATCAAGACACTCGTTGTGTGACCGAATGGTTGCAATCAGCCACACACACATAAAAATAAAGTGGCCATTTCATGGACAATAGATACACAAAATACAAGTTTACCTCACGTAAAAGAGAATACGGTCACACTTTTAAACACCTACGACCACATTTGGCATAATTTTATGCGACCAAAGGCCACAACAACACACCCGTTGTCTGACTAAATGTTTGCAATCAGCCACACACACATAAAAATAATGTGGCCATTGCATGGACAATTGTCACACAAAATACAAGTTTACCTCACTTAAAAGAGCATATGATCACACTTTTTAACACCTACGTCCACATTTGGCATATTTTTAAGTGACCAAAGCCCAGAAATAGACACTCGTTGTGTGACCAACTGGTTGCAATCAGCCACACACACATAAAAATAAAGTGGCCATTTCATGGACAACAGATACACAAAATACAAGTTTACCTCACGTAAAAGAGAATACGGTCACACTTTTAAACACCTACGGCCACATTTGGCATAATTTTGTGCGACCAAAGGCCACAACAACACACCCGTTGTCTGACTAAATGTTTGCAATCAGCCACACACACATAAAAATAAAGTGGCCATTGCATGGACAATTGTCACACAAAATACAAGTTTACCTCACTTAAAAGAGCATATGATCACACTTTTTAACACCTACGGCCACATTTGGCATATTTTTAAGTGACCAAAGCCCAAAAATAGACACTCGTTGTGTGACCAAATGGTTGCAATCAGCCACACACACATAAAAATAAAGTGGCCATTTCATGGACAATAGGTACACAAAATACAAGTTTACCTCACGTAAAAGAGAATACGGTCACACTTTTAAACACCTACGGCCACATTTGGCATAATTTTATGTGACCAAAGCCCACAACAAGACACTCGTTGTGTGACCAAATGGTTGCAATCAGCCACACACAAATTAAAATAAAGTGGCCATTGTATGGACAATAGTCACACAAAATAGAAGTTTACCTCACTTAAAAGAGCATATGGTCACACTTTTTAACATATACGGCCACATTTAGAATAATTTTATGTGACCAAAGCCCACAACAACAAATTCGTTGTCTGACGAAATGGTTGCAATCAGCCACACACACATAAAAATAAAGTGGCCATTTCATTGACAATAGTCACACAAAATACAAGTTTACCTCACTTAAAAGAGCATATGATCACACTTTTTAACACCTACGACCACATTTGGCATATTTTTAAGTGACCAAAGCCCAGAAATAGACACTCGTTGTGTGACCAACTGGTTGCAATCAGCCATACACACATAAAAATAAAGTGGCCATTTTATGGACAATAGTCACACAAAATACAAGTTTACCTCACTTAAAAGAGCATATGGTTACACTTTTTAACATCTACGGCCACATTTAGAATAATTTTATGTGACTAAAGCCCACAACAACACACTCGTTGTCTGACCAAATGGTTGCAATCAACCACACACACATAAAAATATAGTGGCCATTGCATTGACAATTGTCACACAAAATACACGTTTACCTCACTTAAAAGAGCATATGATCACACTTTTTAACACCTACGACCACATTTTTGCATATTTTTAAGTGACCAAAGCCCAGAAATAGACACTCGTTGTGTGACCAACTGGTTGCAATCAGCCACACACACATAAAAATAAAGTGGCCATTTCATGGACAATAGGTACACAAAATACAAGTTTACCTCACGTAAAAGATAATACGGTCACACTTTTAAACACCTACGGCCACATTTGGCATAATTTTATGTGACCAAATCCCACAACAAGACAATCGTTGTGTGACCAAATAGTTGCAATCAACCACACACAAATTAAAATAAAGAGGCCATTGTACGGACAATAGTCACATAAAATACAAGTTTACCTCACTTAAAACAGCATACGATCACACTTTTTAACACCTACGGCCACATTTGGCGTAATTTTATGTGACCAAAGCCCACAACAACACACTCGTTGTGTGATCAAACAGTTGCAATCAGCCACACACACATAAAAATAAAGTGGTCATTGCATGGACAATGGACACACAAAATACAAGTTTACCACTCTTAAAAGAGCATATGATCACACTTTTTAACACCTACGACCACAATTGGCATAATTTTATGTAACTAAAGCCCACAACAAGACACTCGTTGTGTGACCGAATGGTTGCAATCAGCCACACACACATAAAAATAGTTGCAATCAACCACACACAAATTAAAATAAAGAGGCCATTGTACGGACAATAGTCACATAAAATACAAGTTTACCTCACTTAAAACAGCATACGATCACACTTTTTAACACCTACGACCACATTTGGCGTAATTTTCTGTGACCAAAGCCCACAACAACACACTCGTTGTGTGATCAAACAGTTGCAATCAGCCACACACAAATTAAAATTAAGTGGCCATTGCATGGACAATAGTCACACAAAGTACAAGTTTACCACTCTTAAAAGAGCATATGGTCACACTTTTTAACATCTACGGCCACATTTAGAATAATTTTATGTGACCAAAGCCCACAACAACACACTCGTTGTCTGACCAAATGGTTGCAATCAGCCACACACACATAAAAATAAAGTGGCCATTTCATGGACAACAGATACACAAAATACAAGTTTACCTCACGTAAAAGAGAATACGGTCACACTTTTAAACACCTACGGCCACATTTGGCATAATTTTGTGCGACCAAAGGCCACAAGAACACACCCGTTGTCTGACTAAATGTTTGCAATCAGCCACACACACATAAAAATAAAGTGGCCATTGCATGGACAATTGTCACACAAAATACAAGTTTACCTCACTTAAAAGAGCATATGATCACACTTTTTAACACCTACGTCCACATTTGGCATATTTTTAAGTGACCAAAGCCCAGAAATAGACACTCGTTGTGTGACCAACTGGTTGCAATCAGCCACACACACATAAAAATAAAGTGGCCATTTCATGGACAACAGATACACAAAATACAAGTTTACCTCACGTAAAAGATAATACGGTCACACTTTTAAACACCTACGGCCACATTTGGCATAATTTTATGTGACCAAAGCCCACAACAAGACACTCGTTGTGTGACCAAATGGTTGCAATCAGCCACACACAAATTAAAATAAAGTGGCCATTGTATGGACAATAGTCACACAAAATAGAAGTTTACCTCACTTAAAAGAGCATATGGTCACACTTTTTAACATATACGGCCACATTTAGAATAATTTTATGTGACCAAAGCCCACAACAACACACTCGTTGTCTGACGAAATGGTTGCAATCAGCCACACACACATAAAAATAAAGTGGCCATTTCATTGACAATAGTTACACAAAATACAAGTTTACCTCACTTAAAAGAGCATATGATCACACTTTTTAACACCTACGACCACATTTGGCATATTTTTAAGTGACCAAAGCCCAGAAATAGACACTCGTTGTGTGACCAACTGGTTGCAATCAGCCACACACACATAAAAATAAAGTGGCCATTTTATGGACAATAGTCACACAAAATACAAGTTTACCTCACTTAAAAGAGCATATGGTTACACTTTTTAACATCTACGGCCACATTTAGAATAATTTTATGTGACTAAAGCCCACAACAACACACTCGTTGTCTGACCAAATGGTTGCAATCAACCACACACACATAAAAATATAGTGGCCATTGCATTGACAATTGTCACACAAAATACACGTTTACCTCACTTAAAAGAGCATATGATCACACTTTTTAACACCTACGACCACATTTGGCATATTTTTAAGTGACCAAAGCCCAGAAATAGACACTCGTTGTGTGACCAACTGGTTGCAATCAGCCACACACACATAAAAATAAAGTGGCCATTTCATGGACAATAGGTACACAAAATACAAGTTTACCTCACGTAAAAGATAATACGGTCACACTTTTAAACACCTACGACCACATTTGGCATAATTTTATGAGACCAAATCCCACAAAAAGACACTCGTTGTGTGACCAAATAGTTGCAATCAACCACACACAAATTAAAATACAGAGGCCATTGTACGGACAATAGTCACATAAAATACAAGTTTACCTCACTTAAAACAGCATACGATCACACTTTTTAACACCTACGGCCACATTTGGCGTAATTTTATGTGACCAAAGCCCACAACAACACACTCGTTGTGTGATCAAACAGTTGCAATCAGCCACACACACATAAAAATAAAGTGGTCATTGCATGGACAATAGACACACAAAATACAAGTTTACCACTCTTAAAAGAGCATATGATCACACTTTTTAACACCTACGACCACAATTGGCATAATTTTATGTAACTAAAGCCCCCAACAAGACACTCGTTGTGTGACCGAATGGTTGCAATCAGCCACACACACATAAAAATAAAGTGGCCATTGCATAGACAATAGTTACACAAAATACAAGTTTACCTCACATAAAAGTGCATACGGTCACACTTTTAAACACCAACGACCACATTTGACATAATTTTATGTGACCAAATCCCACAACAAGACACTCGTTGTGTGACCAAATGGTTGCAATCAGCCACACACAAATTAAAATTAAGTGGCCATTGTATGGACAATAGTCACACAAAGTACAAGTTTACCTCACTTAAAAGAGCATATGGTCACACTTTTTAACATCTACGGCCACATTTAGAATAATTTTATGTGACCAAAGCCCACAACAACACACTCGTTGTCTGACCAAATGGTTGCAATCAGCCACACACACATAAAAATAAAGTGGCCATTTCATGGACAATAGGTACACAAAATACAAGTTTACCTCACGTAAAAGAGAATACGGTCACACTTTTAAACACCTACGGCCACATTTGGCATAATTTTATGTGACCAAAGGCCACAACAACACACCCGTTGTCTGACCAAATGTTTGCAATCAGCCACACACACATAAAAATATAGTGGCCATTGTATGGACAATAGTCACACAAAATAGAAGTTTACCTCACTTAAAAGAGCATATGGTCACACTTTTTAACATATACGGCCACATTTAGAATAATTTTATGTGACCAAAGCCCACAACAACACACTCGTTGTCTGACGAAATGGTTGCAATCAGCCACACACACATAAAAATAAAGTGGCCATTTCATTGACAATAGTCACACAAAATACAAGTTTACCTCACTTAAAAGAGCATATGATCACACTTTTTAACACCTACGACCAAATCCTACAACAAGACACTCGTTGTGTGACCAAATGGTTGCAATCAGCCACACACAAATTAAAATTAAGTGGCCATTGTATGGACAATAGTCACACAAAGTACAAGTTTACCTCACTTAAAAGAGCATATGGTCACACTTTTTAACATCTACGGCCACATTTAGAATAATTTTATGTGACCAAAGCCCACAACAACACACTCGTTGTCTGACCAAATGGTTGCAATCAGCCACACACACATAAAAATAAAGTGGCCATTTCATGGACAATAGGTACACAAAATACAAGTTTACCTCACGTAAAAGATAATACGGTCACACTTTTAAACACCTACGGCCACATTTGGCATAATTTTATGTGACCAAATCCCACAACAAGACACTCGTTGTGTGACCAAATGGTTGCAATCAGCCACACACAATGTAAAATAAAGTGGCCATTGTATGGACAATAGTCACACAAAATACAAGTTTACCTCACTTAATAGAGCATATGGTCACACTTTTTAACATCTACGGCCACATTTAGAATATATTCATGTGACCAAAGCCCACAACAACACACTCGTTGTGTGACCAAATGGTTGCAATCAGCCACACACACATAAAAATAAAGTGGCCATTTCATTGACAATAGTCACACAAAATACAAGTTTACCTCACTTAAAAGAGCATATGATCACACTTTTTAACACCTACGACCACATTTGGCATATTTTTATGTGACCAAAGCCCAGAAATAGACACTCGTTGTGTGACCAACTGGTTGCAATCAGCCACACACACATAAAAATAAAGTGGCCATTTCATTGACAATAGTCACACAAAATACAAGTTTACCTCACTTAAAAGAGCATATGGTTACACTTTTTAACATCTACGGCCACATTTAGAATAATTTTATGTGACCAAAGCCCATAACAACACACTCGTTGTCTGACCAAATGGTTGCAATCAACCACACACACATAAAAATATAGTGGCCACTGCATTGACAATAGTCACACAAAATACACGTTTACCTCACTTAAAAGAGCATATGATCACACTTTTATATACCTACGACCACATTTGGCATATTTTTAAGTGACCAAAGCCCAGAAATAGACACTCGTTGTGTGACCAACTGGTTGCAATCAGCCACACACACATAAAAATAAAGTGGCCATTTCATGGACAATAGGTACACAAAATACAAGTTTACCTCACGTAAAAGATAATACGGTCACACTTTTAAACACCTACGGCCACATTTGGCATAATTTTATGTGACCAAATCCCACAACAAGACACTCGTTGTGTGACCAAATAGTTGCAATCAACCACACACAAATTAAAATAAAGAGGCCATTGTACGGACAATAGTCACATAAAATACAAGTTTACCTCACTTAAAACAGCATACGATCACACTTTTTAACACCTACGGCCACATTTGGCGTAATTTTATGTGACCAAAGCCCACAACAACACACTCGTTGTGTGATCAAACAGTTGCAATCAGCCACACACACATAAAAATAAAGTGGTCATTGCATGGACAATAGACACACAAAATACAAGTTTACCACTCTTAAAAGAGCATATGATCACACTTTTTAACACCTACGACCACAATTTGCATAATTTTATGTAACTAAAGCCCACAACAAGACACTCGTTGTGTGACCGAATGGTTGCACACACATAAAAATAAAGTGGCCATTGCATGGACAATAGTTACACAAAATACAAGTTTACCTCACGTAAAAGTGCATACGGTCACACTTTTAAACACCAACGACCACATTTGGCATATTTTAAGTGACCAAAGCCTAGAAATAGACACTCGTTGTGTGACCAACTGGTTGCAATCAGCCACACACACATAAAAATAAAGAGGCCATTTCATGGACAATAGGTACACAAAATACAAGTTTACCTCACGTAAAAGATAATACGGTCACACTTTTAAACACCTACGACCACATTTGGCATAATTTTATGTGACCAAATCACACAACAAGACACTCGTTGTGTGACCAAATAGTTGCAATCAACCACACACAAATTAAAATAAAGAGGCCATTGTTCGGACAATAGTCACATAAAATACAACTTTACCTCACTTAAAACAGCATACGATCACACTTTTTAACACCTACGGCCACATTTGGCGTAATTTTATGTGACCAAAGCCCACAACAACACACTCGTTGTGTGATCAAACAGTTGCAATCAGCCACACACACATAAAAATTAAGTGGTCATTGCATGGACAATAGACACACAAAAGACAAGTTTACCACTCTTAAAAGAGCATATGATCACACTTTTTAACACCTACGACCACAATTGGCATAATTTTATGTAACTAAAGCCCCCAACAAGTCACTCGTTCTGTGACCGAATGGTTGCAATCAGCCACACACACATAAAAATAAAGTGGCCATTGCATGGACAATAGTTACACAAAATACAAGTTTACCTCACATAAAAGTGCATACGGTCACACTTTTAAACACCAACGACCACATTTGACATAATTTTATGTGACCAAATCCCACAACAAGACACTCGTTGTGTGACCAAATGGTTGCAATCAGCCACACACAAATTAAAATAAAGTGGCCATTGTATGGACAATCGTCACACAAAATACAAGTTTACCTCACTTAAAAGAGCATATGGTCACACTTTTAAACATCTACGGCCACATTTAGAATAATTTTATGTGACCAAAGCCAACAACAACACACTCGTTGTCTGACCAAATGGTTGCAATCAGCCACACACACATAAAAATAAAGTGGCCATTTCATGGACAATAGGTACACAAAATACAAGTTTACCTCACGTAAAAGAGAATACGGTCACACTTTTAAACACCTACGGCCACATTTGGCATAATTTTATGTGACCAAAGGCAACAACAACACACCCGTTGTCTGACCAAATGTTTGCAATCAGCCACACACACATAAAAGTATTGTGGCCATTGCATGGGCAATAGATCACACAAAATACAAGTTTACCTCACTTAAAAGAGCATATGATCACACTTTTTAACACCTACGGCCACATTTGGCATATTTTTAAGTAACCAAAGCCCAGAAATAGACACTCGTTGTGTGACCAACTGGTTGCAATCAGCCACACACACATAAAAATAAAGTGGCCATTCCATGGACGATAGGTACACAAAATACAAGTTTACCTCACGTAAAAGATAATACGGTCACACTTTTAAACACCTACGGCCACATTTGGCATAATTTTATGTGACCAAATCCCACAACAAGACACTCGTTGTGTGACCAAATAGTTGCAATCAACCACACACAAATTAAAATAAAGAGGCCATTGTATGGACAATAGTCACATAAATTACAAGTTTACCTCACATAAAACAGCATACGATCACACTTTTTAACACCTACGGCCACATTTGGTGTAATTTTCTGTGACCAAAGCCCACAACAACACACTCGTTGTGTGATCAAACAGTCGCAATCAGGTACACACACATAAAAATAAAGTGGTCATTGCATGGACAATAGAGACACAAAATACAAGTTTACCACTCTTAAAAGAGCATATGATCACACTTTTTAACACCTACGACCACAATTTGCATAATTTTATGTAACTAAAGCCCACAACAAGACACTCGTTGTATGACCGAATGGTTGCAATCAGCCACACAAACATAAAAATAAAGTGGCCATTTCATGGACAATAGATACACAAAATACAAGTTTACCTCACGTAAAAGAGAATACGGTCACAGTTTTAAACACCTACGGCCACATTTGGCATAATTTTATGCGACCAAAGGCCACAACAACACACCCGTTGTCTGACTAGTTTGCAATCAGCCACACACACATAAAAATAAAGTGGCCATTGCATGGACAATTGTCACACAAAATACAAGTTTACCTCACTTAAAAGAGTATATGATCACACTTTTTAACACCTATGGCCACATTTGGCATATTTTTAAGTGACCAAAGCCCAGAAATAGACACTCGTTGTGTGACCAACTGGTTGCAATCAGCCACACACACATAAAAATAAAGTGGCCATTTCATGGACAATAGGTACACAAAATACAAGTTTACCTCACGTAAAAGATAATACGGTCACACTTTTAAACACCTACGGCCACATTTGGCATAATTTTATGTGACCAAATCCCACAACAAGACACTCGTTGTGTGACCAAATGGTTGCAATCAGCCACACACAAATTAAAATAAAGTGGCCATTGTATGGACAATAGTCACACAAAATACAAGTTTACCTCACTTAAAAGAGCATATGGTCACACTTTTTAACATATACGGCCACATTTAGAATAATTTTATGTGACCAAAGCCCACAACAACACACTCGTTGTCTGACCAAATGGTTGCAATCAGCCACACACACATAAAAATAAAGTGTCCATTTCATGGACAATAGGTACACAAAATACAAGTTTACCTCACGTAAAAGAGAATACGGTCACACTTTTAAACACCTACGACCACATTTGGCATAATTTTATGTGACCAAAGGCCACAACAACACACCCGTTGTCTGACCAAATGTTTGCAATCAGCCACACACACATAAAAATATAGTGGCCATTGCATGGACAATAGATCACACAAAATACAAGTTTACCTCACATAAAAGAGCATATGATCACACTTTTTAACACCTACGGCCACATTTGGCATATTTTTAAGTGACCAAAGCCCAGAAATAGACGCTCGTTGTGTGACCAACTGGTTGCAATCAGCCACACACACATAAAAATAAAGTGGCCGTTCCATGGACGATAGGTACACAAAATACAAGTTTACCTCACGTAAAAGATAATACGGTCACACTTTTAAACACCTACGGCCACATTTGGCATAATTTTATGTGACCAAATCCCACAACAAGACACTCGTTGTGTGACCAAATAGTTGCAATCAGCCACACACACATAAAAATAAAGTGGTCATTGCATGGACAATAGAGACACAAAATACAAGTTTACCACTCTTAAAAGAGCATATGATCACACTTTTTAACACCTACGACCACAATTTGCATAATTTTATGTAACTAAAGCCCACATCAAGACACTCGTTGTGTGACCGAATGGTTGCAATCAGCCACACACACATAAAAATAAAGTGGCCATTTCATGGACAATAGATACACAAAATACAAGTTTACCTCACGTAAAAGAGAATACGGTCACACTTTTAAACACCTACGGCCACATTTGGCATAATTTTATGCGACCAAAGGCCACAACAACACGCCCGTTGTCTGACTAAATGTTTGCAATCAGCCACACACACATAAAAATAAAGTGGCCATTGCATGGACAATTGTCACACAAAATACAAGTTTACCTCACTTAAAAGAGCATATGATCACACTTTTTAACACCTACGGCCACATTTGGCATATTTTTAAGTGACCAAAGCCCAGAAATAGACACTCGTTGTGTGACCAACTGGTTGCAATCAGCCACACACACAGTAAAATAAAAGTTGGTCCCAATTTCAAGTGGAACATAGTCACACAAAAACAAGTTTACCTCACTTAAAAAGAGCTATTGGTCAACTTTTTAACATCTACGGCCACATTTAAGAATAATTTTTTATGTGAACACAAAGCACACAACACACTTCGTTGTCTGACCAAATGGTTGCAATCAACCACACACACATAAAAATATAGTGGCCATTGCATTGACAATAGTCACACAAAATACACGTTTACCTCACTTAAAAGAGCATATGATCACACTTTTTAACACCTACGACCACATTTGGCATATTTTTAAGTGACCAAAGCCCAGAAATAGACACTCGTTGTGTGACCAACTGGTTGCAATCAGCCACACACACATAAAAATAAAGTGGCCATTTCATGGACAATAGTCACACAAAATACAAGTTTACCTCACTTAAAAGAGCATATGGTTACACTTTTTAACATCTACGGCCACATTTAGAATATTTTTATGTGACCAAAGCCCACAACAACACACTCGTTGTCTGACCAAATGGTTGCAATCAACCACACACACATAAAAATATAGTGGCCATTGCATTGACAATTGTCACACAAAATACACGTTTACCTCACTTAAAAGAGCATATGATCACACTTTTTAACACCTACGACCACATTTGGCATATTTTTAAGTGACCAAAGCCCAGAAATAGACACTCGTTGTGTGACCAAATGGTTGCAATCAGCCACACACACATAAAAATAAAGTGGCCATTTCATGGACAATAGTCACACAAAATACAAGTTTACCTCACTTAAAAGAGCATATGGTCACACTTTTTAACATCTACGGCCACATTTAGAATAATTTTATGTGACCAAAGCCCACAACAACACACTCGTTGTCTGACCAAATGGTTGCAATCAACCACACACACATAAAAATATAGTGGCCATTGCATTGACAATAGTCACACAAAATACACGTTTACCTCACTTAAAAGAGCATATGATCACACTTTTTAACACCTACGACCACATTTGGCATATTTTTAAGTGACCAAAGCCCAGAAATAGACACTCGTTGTGTGACCAACTGGTTGCAATCAGCCACACACACATAAAAATAAAGTGGCCATTTCATGGACAATAGTCACACAAAGTACAAGTTTACCTCACTTAAAAGAGCATATGGTCACACTTTTTAACATCTACGGCCACATTTAGAATAATTTTATGTGACCAAAGCCCACAACAACACACTCGTTGTCTGACCAAATGGTTGCAATCAGCCACACACACATAAAAATAAAGTGGCCATTTCATGGACAATAGGTACACAAAATACAAGTTTACCTCACGTAAAAGAGAATACGGTCACACTTTTAAACACCTACGGCCACATTTGGCATAATTTTATGTGACCAAAGGCCACAACAACACACCCGTTGTCTGACCAAATGTTTGCAATCAGCCACACACACATAAAAATATAGTGGCCATTGCATTGACAATAGTCACACAAAATACAAGTTTACCTCACTTAAAAGAGCATATGATCACACTTTTTAACACCTACGACCACATTTGGCATATTTTTAAGTGACCAAAGCCCAGAGATAGACACTCGTTGTGTGACCAACTGGTTGCAATCAGCCACACACACATAAAAATAAAGTGGACATTTCATGGACAAGAGGTACACAAAATACAAGTTTACCTCACGTAAAAGATAATACGGTCACACTTTTAAACACCTACGGCCACATTTGGCATAATTTTATGTGACCAAATCCCACAACAAGACACTCGTTGTGTGACCAAATAGTTGCAATCAACCACACACAAATTAAAATAAAGAGGCCATTGTAAAAACAATAGTCACATAAAATACAAGTTTACCTCACTTAAAACAGCATACGATCACACTTTTTAACACCTACGGCCACATTTGGGGTAATTTTATGTGGCCAAAGCCCACAACAACTCACTCGTTGTGTGATCAAACAGTTGCAATCAGCCATACACACGTAAAAATAAAGTGGTCATTGCATGGACAATAGACACACAAAATACAAGTTTACCACTCTTAAAAGAGCATATGATCACACTTTTTAACACCTACGACCACAATTTGCATAATTTTATGTAACTAAAGCCCACAACAAGACACTCGTTGTGTGACCGAATGGTTGCAATCAGCCACACACACATAAAAATAAAGTGGCCATTTCATGGACAACAGATACACAAAATACAAGTTTACCTCACGTAAAAGAGAATACGGTCACACTTTTAAACACCTTCGGCCACATTTGGCATAATTTTGTGCGACCAAAGGCCACAACAACACACCCGTTGTCTGACTAAATGTTTGCAATCAGCCACACACACATAAAAATAAAGTGGCCATTTCATGGACAATAGTCACACAAAATACAAGTTTACCTCACTTAAAAGAGCATATGGTCACACTTTTTAACATCTACGGCCACATTTAGAATAATTTTATGTGACCAAAGCCCACAACAACACACTCGTTGTCTGACCAAATGGTTGCAATCAACCACACACACATAAAAATATAGTGGCCATTGCATTGACAATAGTTACACAAAATACACGTTTACCTCACTTAAAAGAGCATATGATCACACTTTTTAACACCTACGACCACATTTGGCATATTTTTAAGTGACCAAAGCCCAGAAATAGACACTCGTTGTGTGACCAACTGGTTGCAATCAGCCACACACACATAAAAGTAAAGTGGCCATTTCATGGACAATAGGTACACAAAATACAAGTTTACCTCACGTAAAAGATAATACGGTCACACTTTTAAACACCTACGGCCACATTTGGCATAATTTTATGTGCAAGCCCACATCAACACACTCGTTGTTCTGGACCAAATGGTTGCAATCAGCCACAACACAATAAATCAAGTGGCCATTTCAATGGACAATAGGTACACAAAACTAAAGTTTACCTCAACTAAAAGAGAATACGGTCAACTTTTAAACACTACGCCACATTTGCGCATATTTTAATGTGACCAAGGCCACAACAAACACCCGACCAAATGTTTGCAATCAGCCACACACACATAAAAATAAAGTGGCCATTGCATGGACAATAGTCACACAAAATACAAGTTTACCTCACTTAAAAGAGCATATGATCACACTTTTTAACACCTACGACCACATTTGGCATATTTTTAAGTGACCAAAGCCCAGAGATAGACACTCGTTGTGTGACCAACTGGTTGCAATCAGCCACACACACATAAAAATAAAGTGGACATTTCATGGACAAGAGGTACACAAAATACAAGTTTACCTCACGTAAAAGATAATACGGTCACACTTTTAAACACCTACGGCCACATTTGACATAATTTTATGTGACCAAATCCCACAACAAGACACTCGTTGTGTGACCAAATAGTTGCAATCAACCACACACAAATTAAAATAAAGAGGCCATTGTACGGACAATAGTCACATAAAATACAAGTTTACCTCACTTAAAACAGCATACGATCACACTTTTTAACACCTACGGCCACATTTGGCGTAATTTTCTGTGACCAAAGCCCACAACAACACACTCGTTGTGTGATCAAACAGCTGCAATCAGCCACACACACATAAAAATAAAGTGGTCATTGCATGGACAATAGAGACACAAAATACAAGTTTACCACTCTTAAAAGAGCATATGATCACACTTTTTAACACCTACGACCACAATTTGCATAATTTTATGTAACTAAAGCCCACAACAAGACACTCGTTGTGTGACCGAATGGTTGCAATCAGCCACACACACATAAAAATAAAGTGGCCATTTCATGGACAACAGATACACAAAATGCAAGTTTACCTCACGTAAAAGAGAATACGGTCACACTTTTAAACACCTTCGGCCACATTTGGCATAATTTTGTGCGACCAAAGGCCACAACAACACACCCGTTGTCTGACTAAATGTTTGCAATCAGCCACACACACATAAAAATAAAGTGGCCATTGCATGGACAATTGTCATACAAAATACAAGTTTACCTCACTTAAAAGAGCATATGATCACACTTTTTAACACCTACGTCCACATTTGGCATATTTTTAAGTGACCAAAGCCCAGAAATAGACACTCGTTGTGTGACCAACTGGTTGCAATCAGCCACACACACATAAAAATAAAGTGGCCATTTCATGGACAATAGGTACACAAAATACAAGTTTACCTCACGTAAAAGATAATACGGTCACACTTTTAAACACCTACGGCCACATTTGGCATAATTTTATGTGACTAAAGCCCACAACAAGACACTCGTTGTGTGACCAAATGGTTGCAATCAGCCACACACAAATTAAAATAAAGTGGCCATTGTATGGACAATAGTCACACAAAATAGAAGTTTACCTCACTTAAAAGAGCATATGGTCACACTTTTTAACATATACGGCCACATTTAGAATAATTTTATGTGACCAAAGCCCACAACAACAAATTCGTTGTCTGACGAAATGGTTGCAATCAGCCACACACACATAAAAATAAAGTGGCCATTTCATTGACAATAGTCACACAAAATACAAGTTTACCTCACTTAAAAGAGCATATGATCACACTTTTTAACACCTACGACCACATTTGGCATATTTTTAAGTGACCAAAGCCCAGAAATAGACACTCGTTGTGTGACCAACTGGTTGCAATCAGCCACACACACATAAAAATAAAGTGGCCATTTTATGGACAATAGTCATACAAAATACAAGTTTACCTCACTTAAAAGAGCATATGGTTACACTTTTTAACATCTACGGCCACATTTAGAATAATTTTATGTGACTAAAGCCCACAACAACACACTCGTTGTCTGACCAAATGGTTGCAATCAACCACACACACATAAAAATATAGTGGCCATTGCATTGACAATTGTCACACAAAATACACGTTTACCTCACTTAAAAGAGCATATGATCACACTTTTTAACACCTACGACCACATTTTTGCATATTTTTAAGTGACCAAAGCCCAGAAATAGACACTCGTTGTGTGACCAACTGGTTGCAATCAGCCACACACACATAAAAATAAAGTGGCCATTTCATGGACAATAGGTACACAAAATACAAGTTTACCTCACGTAAAAGATAATACGGTCACACTTTTAAACACCTACGGCCACATTTGGCATAATTTTATGTGACCAAATCCCACAACAAGACACTCGTTGTGTGACCAAATAGTTGCAATCAACCACACACAGATTAAAATAAAGAGGCCATTGTACGGACAATAGTCACATAAAATACAACTTTACCTCACTTAAAACAGCATACGATCACACTTTTTAACACCTACGGCCACATTTGGCGTAATTTTATGTGACCAAAGCCCACAACAACACACTCGTTGTGTGATCAAACAGTTGCAATCAGCCACACACACATAAAAATAAAGTGGTCATTGCATGGACAATAGACACACAAAAGACAAGTTTACCACTCTTAAAAGAGCATATGATCACACTTTTTAACACCTACGACCACAATTGGCATAATTTTATGTAACTAAAGCCCTCAACAAGTCACTCGTTCTGTGACCGAATGGTTGCAATCAGCCACACACACATAAAAATAAAGTGGCCATTGCATGGACAATAGTTACACAAAATACAAGTTTACCTCACATAAAAGTGCATACGGTCACACTTTTAAACACCAACGACCACATTTGACATAATTTTATGTGACCAAATCCCACAACAAGACACTCGTTGTGTGACCAAATGGTTGCAATCAGCCACACACAAATTAAAATAAAGTGGCCATTGTATGGACAATAGTCACACAAAGTACAAGTTTACCTCACTTAAAAGAGCATATGGTCACACTTTTTAACATCTACGGCTACATTTAGAATAATTTTAAGTGAACAAAGCCCACAACAACACACTCGTTGTCTGACCAAATGGTTGCAATCAGCCACACACACATAAAAATAAAGTGGCCATTTCATGGACAATAGGTACACAAAATACAAGTTTACCTCACGTAAAAGAGAATACGGTCACACTTTTAAACACCTACGGCCACATTTGGCATAATTTTATGTGACCAAAGGCAACAACAACACACCCGTTGTCTGACCAAATGTTTGCAATCAGCCACACACACATAAAAGTATTGTGGCCATTGCATGGGCAATAGATCACACAAAATACAAGTTTACCTCACTTAAAAGAGCATATGATCACACTTTTTAACACCTACGGCCACATTTGGCATATTTTTAAGTAACCAAAGCCCAGAAATAGACACTCGTTGTGTGACCAACTGGTTGCAATCAGCCACACACACATAAAAATAAAGTGGCCATTCCATGGACGATAGGTACACAAAATACAAGTTTACCTCACGTAAAAGATAATACGGTCACACTTTTAAACACCTACGGCCACATTTGGCATAATTTTATGTGACCAAATCCCACAACAAGACACTCGTTGTGTGACCAAATAGTTGCAATCAACCACACACAAATTAAAATAAAGAGGCCATTGTATGGACAATAGTCACATAAATTACAAGTTTACCTCACATAAAACAGCATACGATCACACTTTTTAACACCTACGGCCACATTTGGTGTAATTTTCTGTGACCAAAGCCCACAACAACACACTCGTTGTGTGATCAAACAGTCGCAATCAGGTACACACACATAAAAATAAAGTGGTCATTGCATGGACAATAGAGACACAAAATACAAGTTTACCACTCTTAAAAGAGCATATGATCACACTTTTTAACACCTACGACCACAATTTGCATAATTTTATGTAACTAAAGCCCACAACAAGACACTCGTTGTATGACCGAATGGTTGCAATCAGCCACACAAACATAAAAATAAAGTGGCCATTTCATGGACAATAGATACACAAAATACAAGTTTACCTCACGTAAAAGAGAATACGGTCACAGTTTTAAACACCTACGGCCACATTTGGCATAATTTTATGCGACCAAAGGCCACAACAACACACCCGTTGTCTGACTAGTTTGCAATCAGCCACACACACATAAAAATAAAGTGGCCATTGCATGGACAATTGTCACACAAAATACAAGTTTACCTCACTTAAAAGAGTATATGATCACACTTTTTAACACCTATGGCCACATTTGGCATATTTTTAAGTGACCAAAGCCCAGAAATAGACACTCGTTGTGTGACCAACTGGTTGCAATCAGCCACACACACATAAAAATAAAGTGGCCATTTCATGGACAATAGGTACACAAAATACAAGTTTACCTCACGTAAAAGATAATACGGTCACACTTTTAAACACCTACGGCCACATTTGGCATAATTTTATGTGACCAAATCCCACAACAAGACACTCGTTGTGTGACCAAATGGTTGCAATCAGCCACACACAAATTAAAATAAAGTGGCCATTGTATGGACAATAGTCACACAAAATACAAGTTTACCTCACTTAAAAGAGCATATGGTCACACTTTTTAACATATACGGCCACATTTAGAATAATTTTATGTGACCAAAGCCCACAACAACACACTCGTTGTCTGACCAAATGGTTGCAATCAGCCACACACACATAAAAATAAAGTGTCCATTTCATGGACAATAGGTACACAAAATACAAGTTTACCTCACGTAAAAGAGAATACGGTCACACTTTTAAACACCTACGACCACATTTGGCATAATTTTATGTGACCAAAGGCCACAACAACACACCCGTTGTCTGACCAAATGTTTGCAATCAGCCACACACACATAAAAATATAGTGGCCATTGCATGGACAATAGATCACACAAAATACAAGTTTACCTCACATAAAAGAGCATATGATCACACTTTTTAACACCTACGGCCACATTTGGCATATTTTTAAGTGACCAAAGCCCAGAAATAGACGCTCGTTGTGTGACCAACTGGTTGCAATCAGCCACACACACATAAAAATAAAGTGGCCGTTCCATGGACGATAGGTACACAAAATACAAGTTTACCTCACGTAAAAGATAATACGGTCACACTTTTAAACACCTACGGCCACATTTGGCATAATTTTATGTGACCAAATCCCACAACAAGACACTCGTTGTGTGACCAAATAGTTGCAATCAGCCACACACACATAAAAATAAAGTGGTCATTGCATGGACAATAGAGACACAAAATACAAGTTTACCACTCTTAAAAGAGCATATGATCACACTTTTTAACACCTACGACCACAATTTGCATAATTTTATGTAACTAAAGCCCACATCAAGACACTCGTTGTGTGACCGAATGGTTGCAATCAGCCACACACACATAAAAATAAAGTGGCCATTTCATGGACAATAGATACACAAAATACAAGTTTACCTCACGTAAAAGAGAATACGGTCACACTTTTAAACACCTACGACCACATTTGGCATAATTTTATGCGACCAAAGGCCACAACAACACACCCGTTGTCTGACTAAATGTTTGCAATCAGCCACACACACATAAAAATAATGTGGCCATTGCATGGACAATTGTCACACAAAATACAAGTTTACCTCACTTAAAAGAGCATATGATCACACTTTTTAACACCTACGGCCACATTTGGCATATTTTTAAGTGACCAAAGCCCAGAAATAGACACTCGTTGTGTGACCAACTGGTTGCAATCAGCCACACACACATAAAAATAAAGTGGCCATTTCATGGACAATAGTCACACAAAATACAAGTTTACCTCACTTAAAAGAGCATATGGTCACACTTTTTAACATCTACGGCCACATTTAGAATAATTTTATGTGACCAAAGCCCACAACAACACACTCGTTGTCTAACCAAATGGTTGCAATCAGCCACACACACATAAAAATATAGTGGCCATTGCATGGACAATAGTCACACAAAATAAAAGTTTACCTCACTTAAAAGAGCATATGATCACACTTTTTAACACCTACGGCCACATTTGGCATAATTTTATGTGACCAAAGCCCACAACAAGACACTCGTTGTGTGACCAAATGGTTGCAATCAGCCACACACAAATTAAAATAAAGTGGCCATTGTATGGACAATAGTCACACAAAATACAAGTTTACCTCACTTAAAAGAGCATATGGTCACACTTTTTAACATCTACGGCCACATTTAGAATAATTTTATGTGACCAAAGCCCACAACAACACACTCGTTGTCTGACCAAATGGTTGCAATCAGCCACACACACATAAAAATAAAGTGGCCATTTCATTGACAATAGTCACACAAAATACAAGTTTACCTCACTTAAAAGAGCATATGATCACACTTTTTAACACCTACGACCACATTTGGCATATTTTTAAGTGACCAAAGCCCAGAAATAGACACTCGTTGTGTGACCAAATGGTTGCAATCAGCCACACACACATAAAAATAAAGTGGCCATTTCATGGACAATAGGTACACAAAATACAAGTTTACCTCACGTAAAAGATAATAAAATCACACTTTTAAACACCTACGGCCACATTTGGCATAATTTTATGTGACCAAATCCCACAACAAGACACTCGTTGTGTGACCAAATAGTTGCAATCAACCACACACAAATTAAAATAAAGAGGCCATTGTATGGACAATAGTCACATAAAATACAAGTTTACCTCACTTAAAACAGCATACGATCACACTTTTTAACACCTACGGCCACATTTGGCGTAATTTTCTGTGACCAAAGCCCACAACAACACACTCGTTGTGTGATCAAACAGTTGCAATCAGCCACACACACATAAAAATAAAGTGGTCATTGCATGGACAATAGTGACACAAAATACAAGTTTACCACTCTTAAAAGAGCATATGATCACACTTTTTAACACCTACGACCACAATTTGCATAATTTTATGAAACTAAAGCCCACAACAAGACACTCGTTGTGTGACCGAATGGTTGCAATCAGCCACACACACATAAAAATAAAGTGGCCATTTCATGGACAATAGATACACAAAATACAAGTTTACCTCACGTAAAAGAGAATACGGTCACACTTTTAAACACCTACGACCACATTTGGCATAATTTTATGCGACCAAAGGCCACAACAACACACCCGTTGTTTGACTAAATGTTTGCAATCAGCCACACACACATAAAAATAAAGTGGCCATTGCATGGACAATTGTCACACAAAATACAAGTTTACCTCACTTAAAAGGGCATATGATCACACTTTTTAACACCTACGGCCACATTTGGCATATTTTTAAGTGACCAAAGCCCAGAAATAGACACTCGTTGTGTGACCAACTGGTTGCAATCAGCCACACACACATAAAAATAAAGTGGCCATTTCATGGACAATAGTCACACAAAATACAAGTTTACCTCACTTAAAAGAGCATATGGTTACACTTTTTAACATCTACGGCCACATTTAGAATAATTTTATGTGACCAAAGCCCACAACAACACACTCGTTGTCTGACCAAATGGTTGCAATCAACCACACACACATAAAAATATAGTGGCCATTGCATTGACAATAGTCACACAAAATACACGTTTACCTCACTTAAAAGAGCATATGATCACACTTTTTAACACCTACGACCACATTTGGCATATTTTTAAGTGACCAAAGCCCAGAAATAGACACTCGTTGTGTGACCAACTGGTTGCAATCAGCCACACACACATAAAAATAAAGTGGCCATTTCATGGACAATAGGTACACAAAATACAAGTTTACCTCACGTAAAAGATAATACGGTCACACTTTTAAACACCTACGGCCACATTTGGCATAATTTTATGTGACCAAATCCCACAACAAGACACTCGTTGTGTGACCAAATAGTTGCAATCAACCACACACAAATTAAAATAAAGAGGCCATTGTACGGACAATAGTCACATAAAATACAAGTTTACCTCACTTAAAACAGCATACGATCACACTTTTTAACACCTACGGCCACATTTGGCGTAATTTTATGTGACCAAAGCCCACAACAACACACTCGTTGTGTGATCAAACAGTTGCAATCAGCCACACACACATAAAAATAAAGTGGTCATTGCATGGACAATAGACACACAAAATACAAGTTTACCACTCTTAAAAGAGCATATGATCACACTTTTTAACACCTACGACCACAATTTGCATAATTTTATGTAACTAAAGCCCACAACAAGACACTCGTTGTGTGACCGAATGGTTGCAATCAGCCACACACACATAAAAATAAAGTGGCCATTGCATGGACAATAGTTACACAAAATACAAGTTTACCTCACGTAAAAGTGCATACGGTCACACTTTTAAACACCAACGACCACATTTGGCATATTTTTAAGTGACCAAAGCCTAGAAATAGACACTCGTTGTGTGACCAACTGGTTGCAATCAGCCACACACACATAAAAATAAAGAGGCCATTTCATGGACAATAGGTACACAAAATACAAGTTTACCTCACGTAAAAGATAATACGGTCACACTTTTAAACACCTACGGCCACATTTGGCATAATTTTATGTGACCAAATCACACAACAAGACACTCGTTGTGTGACCAAATAGTTGCAATCAACCACACACAAATTAAAATAAAGAGGCCATTGTTCGGACAATAGTCACATAAAATACAAGTTTACCTCACTTAAAACAGCATACGATCACACTTTTTAACACCTACGGCCACATTTGGCGTAATTTTATGTGACCAAAGCCCACAACAACACACTCGTTGTGTGATCAAACAGTTGCAATCAGCCAGACACACATAAAAATTATGTGGACATTGCATGGACAATAGACACACAAAATACAAGTTTACCACTCTTAAAAGAGCATATGATCACACTTTTTAACACCTACGACCACAATTTGCATAATTTTATGTAACTAAAGCCCACAACAAGACACTCGTTGTGTGACCGAATGGTTGCAAGCCACACACACATAAAAATAAAGTGGCCATTGCATGGACAATAGTTACACAAAATACAAGTTTACCTCACATAAAAGTGCATACGGTCACACTTTTAAACACCAACGACCACATTTGACATAATTTTATGTGACCAAATCCCACAACAAGACACTCGTTGTGTGACCAAATGGTTGCAATCAGCCACACACAAATTAAAATAAAGTGGCCATTGTATGGACAATAGTCACACAAAGTACAAGTTTACCTCACTTAAAAGAGCATATGGTCACACTTTTTAACATCTACGGCCACATTTAGAATAATTTTAAGTGACCAAAGCCCACAACAACACACTCGTTGTCTGACCAAATGGTTGCAATCAGCCACACACACATAAAAATAAAGTGGCCATTTCATGGACAATAGGTACACAAAATACAAGTTTACCTCACGTAAAAGAGAATACGGTCACACTTTTAAACACCCGCGGCCACATTTGGCATAATTTTATGTGACCAAAGACCACAACAAACGCCCGTTGTCTGACCAAATGTTTGCAATCAGCCACACACACATAAAAATATAGTGGCCATTGCATTGACAATAGTCACACAAAATACAAGTTTACCTCACTTAAAAGAGCATATGGTCACACTTTTTAACACCTACGACCACATTTGGCATATTTTTAAGTGACCAAAGCCCAGAAATAGACACTCGTTGTGTGACCAACTGGTTGCAATCAGCCACACACACATAAAAATAAATTGGCCATTTCATGGACAATAGGTACACAAAATACAAGTTTATCTCACGTAAAAGATAATACGGTCACACTTTTAAACACCTACGGCCACATTTGGCATAATTTTATGTGACCAAATCCCACAACAAGACAATCGTTGTGTGACCAAATAGTTGCAATCAACCACACACAAATTAAAATAAAGAGGCCATTGTACGGACAATAGTCACATAAAATACAAGTTTACCTCACTTAAAACAGCATACGATCACACTTTTTAACACCTACGGCCACATTTGGGGTAATTTTATGTGACCAAAGCCCACAACAACACACTCGTTGTGTGATCAAACAGTTGCAATCAGCCACACACACGTAAAAATAAAGTGGTCATTGCATGGACAATAGACACACAAAATACAAGTTTACCACTCTTAAAAGAGCATATGATCACACTTTTTATCACCTACGACCACAATTTGCATAATTTTATGTAACTAAAGCCCACAACAAGACACTCGTTGTGTGATCGAATGGTTGCAATCAGCCACACACACACATAAAAATAAAGTGGCCATTGCATGGACAATAGTTACACAAAATACAAGTTTACCTCACATAAAAGTGCATACGGTCACACTTTTAAACACCAACGACCACATTTGACATAATTTTATGTGACCAAATCCCACAACAAGACACACGTTGTGTGACCAAATGTTTGCAATCAGCCACACACACATAAAAATAAAGTGGCCATTGTATGGACAATAGTCACACAAAGTACAAGTTTACCTCACTTAAAAGAGCATATGGTCACACTTTTTAACATCTACGGCCACATTTAGAATAATTTTATGTGACCAAAGCCAACAACAACACACTCGTTGTCTGACCAAATGGTTGCAATCAGCCACACACACATAAAAATAAAGTGGCCATTTCATGGACAATAGGTACACAAAATACAAGTTTACCTCACGTAAAAGAGAATACGGTCACACTTTTAAACACCTACGGCCACATTTGGCATAATTTTATGTGACCAAAGGCCACAACAACACACCCGTTGTCTGACCAAATGTTTGCAATCAGCCACACACACATAAAAATATAGTGGCCATTGCATGGACAATAGATCACACAAAATACAAGTTTACCTCACTTAAAAGAGCATATGATCACACTTTTTAACACCTACGGCCACATTTGGCATATTTTTAAGTGACCAAAGCCCAGAAATAGACACTCGTTGTGTGACCAACTGGTTGCAATCAGCCACACACACATAAAAATAAAGTGGTCATTCCATGGACGATAGGTACACAAAATACAAGTTTACCTCACGTAAAAGATAATACGGTCACACTTTTAAACACCTACGGCCACATTTGGCATAATTTTATGTGACCAAATCCCACAACAAGACACTCGTTGTGTGACCAAATAGTTGCAATCAACCACACACAAATTAAAATAAAGAGGCCATTGTATGGACAATAGTCACATAAAATACAAGTTTACCTCACTTAAAACAGCATACGATCACACTTTTTAACACCTACGGCCACATTTGGCGTAATTTTATGTGACCAAAGCCCACAACAACACACTCGTTGTGTGATCAAATAGTTGCAATCAGCCACACACACATAAAAATAAAGTGGTCATTGCATGGGCAATAGACACACAAAATACAAGTTTACCACTCTTAAAAGAGCATATGATCACACTTTTTAACACCTACGACCACAATTGGCATAATTTTATGTAACTAAAGCCCACAACAAGACACTCGTTGTGTGACCGAATGGTTGCAATCAGCCACACACACATAAAAATAAAGTGGCCATTGCATGGACAATAGTTACACAAAATACAAGTTTACCTCACGTAAAAGTGCATACGGTAACACTTTTAAACACCAACGACCACATTTGGCATAATTTTATGTGACCAAATCCCACAACAAGACACTCGTTGTGTGACCAAATGGTTGCAATCAGCCACACACAAATTAAAATAAAGTGGCCATTCTATGGACAACAGTCACACAAAATACAAGTTTACCTCACTTAAAAGAGCATATGGTCACACTTTTTAACATCTACGGCCACATTTAGAATAATTTTATGTGACCAAAGCCCACAACAACACACTCTCATTGTCTGACCAAATGGTTGCAATCAGCCACACACACATAAAAATAAAGTGGCCATTTCATGGACAATAGGTACACAAAATACAAGTTTACCTCCCGTAAAAGAGAATACGGTCACACTTTTAAACACCTACGGCCACAATTGGCATAATTTTATGTGAACAAAGGCCACAACAACACACCCGTTGTCTGACCAAATGTTTGCAATCAGCCACACACACATAAAAATAAAGTGGCCATTGCATGGACAATAGTCACACAAAATACAAGTTTACCTCACTTCAAAGAGCATATGATCACACTTTTTAACACCTACGGCCACATTTGGCATATTTTTAAGTGACCAAAGCCCAGAAATAGACAATCGTTGTGTGACCAACTGGTTGCAATCAGCCACACACACATAAAAATAAAGTGGCCATTTCATGGACAATAGGTACACAAAATACAAGTTTACCTCACGTAAAAGATAATACGGTCACACTTTTAAACACCTACGACCACATTTGGCATAGTTTTATGTGACCAAAGGCCAATACAACACACCCGTTGTGTGACCAAATGTTTGCAATCAGCCACACACACATAAAAATATAGTGACCATTGCATGGACAATAGATCACACAAAATACAAGTTTACCTCACTTAAAAGAGCATATGATCACACTTTTTAACACCTACGGCCACATTTGGCATATTTTTAAGTGACCAAAGCCCAGAAATAGACACTCGTTGTGTGACCAACTGGTTGCAATCAGCCACACACACATAAAAATAAAGTGGCCATTCCATGGACGATAGGTACACAAAATACAAGTTTACCTCACGTAAAAGATAATACGGTCACACTTTTAAACACCTACGGCCACATTTGGCATAATTTTATGTGACCAAATCCCACAACAAGACACTCGTTGTGTGACCAAATAGTTGCAATCAACCACACACAAATTAAAATAAAGAGGCCATTGTATGGACAATAGTCACATAAAATACAAGTTTACCTCACTTAAAACAGCATACGATCACACTTTTTAACACCTACAGCCACATTTGGCGTAATTTTATGTGACCAAAGCCAACAACAACACACTCGTTGTGTGATCAAACAGTTGCAATCAGCCACACACACATAAAAATAAAGTGGTCATTGGATGGACAATAGACACACAAAATACAAGTTTACCACTCTTAAAAGAGCATATGATCACACTTTTTAACACCTACGACCACAATTGGCATAATTTTATGTAACTAAAGCCCACAACAAGACACTCGTTGTGTGACCGAATGGTTTCAATCAGCCACACACACATAAAAATAAAGTGGCCATTGCATGGACAATAGTTACACAAAATACAAGTTTACCTCACGTAAAAGTGCATACGGTCACACTTTTTAACACCTACGGCCACATTTGGCATATTTTTAAGTGACCAAAGCCCAGAAATAGACACTCGTTGTGTGACCAACTGGTTGCAATCAGCCACACACACATAAAAATAAAGTGGCCATTTCATGGACAATAGGTACACAAAATACAAGTTTACCTCACGTAAAAGATAATACGGTCACACTTTTAAACACCTACGGCCACATTTGGCATAATTTTATGTGACCAAATCCCACAACAAGACACTCGTTGTGTGACCAAATGGTTGCAATCAGCCACACACAAATTAAAATAAAGTGGCCATTGTATGGACAATAGTCACACAAAATACAAGTTTACCTCACTT
Organism: Centrapalus pauciflorus; assembly: GCA_020465985.1. Taxonomy (NCBI): domain Eukaryota; kingdom Viridiplantae; phylum Streptophyta; class Magnoliopsida; order Asterales; family Asteraceae; genus Centrapalus; species Centrapalus pauciflorus. The sequence goes on from JAANYP010003107.1 coordinate 35,382, forward strand.
AAAAGAGCATATGGTCACACTTTTTAACATCTACGGCCACATTTAAAATAATTTTATGTGACCAAAGCCCACGACAACACACTCGTTGTCAGACCAAATGGTTGCAATCAGCCACACACACATAAAATTAAAGTGGCGATTTCATGGACAATAGGTACACAAAATACAAGTTTACCTCACGTAAAAGAGAATACGGTCACAATTTTAAACACCTACGGCCACATTTGGCATAATTTTATTTGACCAAAGGCCACAACAACACACCCGTTGTCTGCGCAAATGTTTGCAATCAGCCACACACACATAAAAATAAAGTGGTCATTGCATGGACAATAGAGACACAAAATAGAAGTTTACCACTCTTAAAAGAGCATATGATCACACTTTTTAACACCTACGACCACAATTTGCATAATTTTATGTAACTAAAGCCCACAACAAGACACTCGTTGTGTGACCGAATGGTTGCAATCAGCCACACACACATAAAAATAAAGTGGCCATTTCATGGACAATAGATACACAAAATACAAGTTTACCTCACGTAAAAGAGAATACGGTCACACTTTTAAACACCTACGGCCACATTTGGCATAATTTTATGCGACCAAAGGCCACAACAACACGCCCGTTGTCTGACTAAATGTTTGCAATCAGCCACACACACATAAAAATAAAGTGGCCATTGCATGGACAATTGTCACACAAAATAAAAGTTTACCTCACTTAAAAGAGCATATGATCACACTTTTTAACACCTACGGCCACATTTGGTATATTTTTAAGTGACCAAAGCCCAGAAATAGACACTCGTTGTGTGACCAACTGGTTGCAATCAGCCACACACACATAAAAATAAAGTGGCCATTTCATGGACAATAGGTACACAAAATACAAGTTTACCTCACGTAAAAGATAATACGGTCACACTTTTAAACACCTACGGCCACATTTGGCATAATTTTATGTGACCAAATCCCACAACAAGACACTCGTTGTGTGACCAAATGGTTGCAATCAGCCACACACAAATTAAAATAAAGTGGCCATTGTATGGACAATAGTCACACAAAATACAAGTTTACCTCACTTAAAAGAGCATATGGTCACACTTTTTAACATCTACGGCCACATTTAGAATAATTTTATGTGACCAAAGCCCACAACAACACACTCGTTGTCTGACCAAATGGTTGCAATCAGCCACACACACATAAAAATAAAGTGGCCATTTCATTGACAATAGTCACACAAAATACAAGTTTACCTCACTTAAAAGAGCATATGATCACACTTTTTAACACCTACGACCACATTTGGCATATTTTTAAGTGACCAAAGCCCAGAAATAGACACTCGTTGTGTGACCAACTGGTTGCAATCAGCCACACACACATGAAAATAAAGTGGCCATTTCATGGACAATAGTTACACAAAATACAAGTTTACCTCACTTAAAAGAGCATATGGTTACACTTTTTAACACCTACGGCCACATTTGGCATAATTTTATGTGACCAAAGGCCACAACAACACACCCGTTGTCTGACCAAATGGTTGCAATCAACCACACACACATAAAAATATAGTGGCCATTGCATTGACAATAGTCACACAAAATACAAGTTTACCTCACTTAAAAGAGCATATGGTCACACTTTTTAACACCTACGACCACATTTGGCATATTTTTAAGTGACCAAAGCCCAGAAATAGACACTCGTTGTGTGACCAACTGGTTGCAATCAGCCACACACACATAAAAATAAAGTGGCCATTTCATGGACAATAGGTACACAAAATACAAGTTTACCTCACGTAAAAGATAATACGGTCACACTTTTAAACACCTACGGCCACATTTGGCATAATTTTACGTGACCAAATCCCACAACAAGACACTCGTTGTGTGACCAAATAGTTGCAATCAAAAACACACAAATTAAAATAAAGAGGCCATTGTACGGACAATAGTCACATAAAATACAAGTTTACCTCACTTAAAACAGCATACGATCACACTTTTTAACACCTACGGCCACATTTGGCGTAATTTTATGTGACCAAAGCCCACAACAACACACTCGTTGTGTGATCAAACAGTTGCAATCAGCCACACACACATAAAAATAAAGTGGTCATTGCATGGACAATAGACACACAAAATACAAGTTTAACACTCTTAAAAGAGCATATGATCACACTTTTTAACACCTACGACCACAATTTGCATAATTTTATGTAACTAAAGCCCACAACCAGACACTCGTTGTGTGACCGAATGGTTGCAATCAGCCACACACACATAAAAATAAAGTGGCCATTGCATGGACAATAGTTACACAAAATACAAGTTTACCTCACGTAAAAGTGCATACGGTCACACTTTTAAACACCAACGACCACATTTGGCATATTTTTAAGTGACCAAAGCCTAGAAATACGTTGTGTGACCAACTGGTTGCAATCAGCCACACACACATAAAAATAAAGAGGCCATTTCATGGACAATAGGTACACAAAATACAAGTTTACCTCACGTAAAAGATAATACGGTCACACTTTTAAACACCTACGGCCACATTTGGCATAATTTTATGTGACCAAATCACACAACAAGACACTCGTTGTGTGACCAAATAGTTGCAATCAACCACACACAAATTAAAATAAAGAGGCCATTGTTCGGACAATAGTCACATAAAATACAAGTTTACCTCACTTAAAACAGCATACGATCACACTTTCTAACACCTACGGCCACATTTGGCGTAATTTTATGTGACCAAAGCCTACAACAACACACTCGTTGTGTGATCAAACAGTTGCAATCAGCCACACACACATAAAAATAAAGTGGCCATTGCATGGACAATAGTTACACAAAATACAAGTTTACCTCACATAAAAGTGCATACGGTCACACTTTTAAACACCAACGACCACATTTGACATAATTTTATGTGACCAAATCCCACAACAAGACACTCGTTGTGTGACCAAATGGTTGCAATCAGCCACACACAAATTAAAGTAAAGTGGCCATTGTATGGACAATAGTCACACAAAATACAAGTTTACCTCACTTAAAAGAGCATATGGTCACACTTTTTAACATCTACGGCCACATTTAGAATAATTTTATGTGACCAAAGCCAACAACAACACACTCGTTGTCTGACCAAATGGTTGCAATCAGCCACACACACATAAAAATAAAGTGGCCATTTCATGGACAATAGGTACACAAAATACAAGTTTACCTCACGTAAAAGAGAATACGGTCACACTTTTAAACACCTACGGCCACATTTGGCATAATTTTATGTGACCAAAGGCCACAACAACACACCCGTTGTCTGACCAAATGTTTGCAATCAGCCACACACACATAAAAATATAGTGGCCATTGCATGGACAATAGATCACACAAAATACAAGTTTACCTCACTTAAAAGAGCATATGATCACACTTTTTAACACCTACGGCCACATTTGGCATATTTTTAAGTGAGCAAAGCCCAGAAATAGACACTCGTTGTGTGACCAACTGGTTGCAATCAGCCACACACACATAAAAATAAAGTGGCCATTCCATGGACGATAGGTACACAAAATACAAGTTTACCTCACGTAAAAGATAATACGGTCACACTTTTAAACACCTACGGCCACATTTGGCATAATTTTATGTGACCAAATCCCACCACAAGACACTCGTTATGTGACCAAATAGTTGCAATCAACCACACACAAATTAAAATAAAGAGGCCATTGTATGGACAATAGTCACATAAAATACAAGTTTACCTCACTTAAAACAGCATACGATCACACTTTTTAACACCTACGGCCTCATTTGGCGTAATTTTATGTGACCAAAGCCCACAACAACACACTCGTTGTGTGATGAAACAGTTGCAATCAGCCACACACACATAAAAATAAAGTGGTCATTGCATGGACAATAGACACACAAAATACAAGTTTACCACTCTTAAAAGAGCATATAATCACACTTTTTAACACCTACGACCACAATTGGCATATTTATGTAACTAAAGCCCACAACAAGACACTCGTTGTGTGACCGAATGGTTGCAATCAGCCACACACACATAAAAATAAAGTGGCCATTGCATGGACAATAGTTACACAAAATACAAGTTTACCTCACATAAAAGTGCATACGGTCACACTTTTAAACACCAACCACCACATTTGACATAATTTTATGTGACCAAATCCCACAACAAGACACTCGTTGTGTGACCAAATGGTTGCAATCAGCCACACACACATAAAAATAAAGTGGCCATTTCATGGACAATAGATACTGTAGGTCCCGAAAGGTTCCCAAAGTATATAGTAATAAACTGTAGAGGGGGGGGTGAATACAGTATTTAAAAACTACACACTCTTTTTCTCAATGTTTGTATGTATTATCAACAAATGTTAATTACAAACAAGCTTGACTGCGGAATTGTTCAAGCTGAGATGACAGAATACAACAGTATGGTTTCTAGTCTAAGACACACTCAAACTAGATTACAATGAACACACTCACTAAGATGCACTCACTGTATTTTACAAGACTTTAAGGAACAGCTTAGGTAAACAGCTTAGACACACAGAAGCTTGTTTACAGAAGATTTGCATGCATGAGTATCACACTTGCATGTTCACTCTTGGTTTAAGCACTTAGCTTTCTTCACATTCTTTCTGACCTTAGAAGCTTCCTTTTATACTCACTTAGAGGATCTAAGAAAACATCTTCATTGGGCAGAATGAAAAAGGAGAAGTCTTGTTTGAAAAGACAATATAACTTTTCTGCACTTTTCTGAAAAGCAGACTTGCCTTCTCTTGTGCAGAACTTTTGTCTTTTTACTTTCTACTGTTGCATTGCCTTTAACCATTTTAGGAATGTCAACTTTGCGTCTTTCTTCCTTGTAAAGGCCTATTTTGATATAAGAAAAAAGGTCTGTCACCCTTTTTCAAATATCCGTTTGTCTTCATGTAACAGAACAGCTTGGGCAGGCTGAGCGGTTCTGCTTTCCACTTTGTCTTCAACTGTGTAAACTGATCTGGTAGTTAAAAACAATACATGATGACTTGGAAACAAATTCCATAAAGTGTTTAGCCTGTTCACAAAGAACAGGTTCTGTTCACAAAGAACAGAACACCTTAAAAATGCCCAAGCTGCTCAACAGTGTAGAGCAGCGTAGACAGTTTATGTCCAGCCTGATTAGCAGACTGAGCAGCTTGGACAAACTGTCTTGGTTGCAACACATGCAACGATCAGAACAGCTTTAGACTGATATTGCAAATCATTTTCAGGTTTCAATAAGGCATAAAACAGGCCTTAAATTCAACCTTCAAATGCATCAACAGGTTTGATTATAAAATCTCCCCCTCAGATGTAGAGCAGGTTTGACTGAGGCCTTTTTGTGCCTAACAATCTCCCCCTATTTGCAATAACCAGTCCAAGCTGGTTTTGTCAAAAATCACTATATATTTTTACAGTACATTTGCTGAAATAAAATTACAACATTACAGTAAAGTAAAAGATCAGTTTATATATACACTGATTCTTGACTATACTTGAACAACATATGTTCTTACAAAAGTACAACTAATGTGCTAATGTATTTTACAACTAATGTAAAAAATAAAAAATTACAACTAATGTAATTGTGTACAACTAATGTACAGAGTGTACAACTAATGTACAAGATTTGGACTGTTTGATACGGGAGCAGATAATGGCAAGCCTGTCCAACTAATGGACAGCTTCCATTCTTCACCTACCCAGATGGCAGGTGGACTTCATTCGACAGGGGGTGGCATCCCTTCTTTGAATCTTTTTAGAAGTTCTTCCCTTGTTTCTTCATGTTCTTCAAGTTCAGCTGTAAGAAACATAAAGTTAGAACTTTGGAGCTCACCTCTGTCATAAAATCCTTTCAGCTCTTCCCAGACAGCTGCTCTCCATTGGCTGGACTGACTGAAGGAGGTGGCAATTCTGAAGGCTGCAAGCTGCTTAAGACCAACTTTGTGTAGGTCAGAAGCTCTTTGAAAACATTTCATCTGAGATAAGGGATCCACAAAAAATGCCCCTAACTCAGGCTCTTCAATCACTTTGCCATCTTCAAATTCAACTCCTTCAGGCAGGCTGTGGTCAACTCCTTTAATTTCCACAGCATAATCTCCTTGTTCAATCATCATAAGGAGTTCTTCCAGCTCTGAATCTCTCTTTTTCCTTCTGGCCTTGATTTTAGGGGATTTCACAGAGACACCCTCTTTGACTTCTTTAGGGATCAGGCCCAACTCACTCACTCTCTCCATCAGCTTCTTTATGTATGCCCTGATAGTCTTAGCCGTTTCTGACTTAGACTGGCTCAGGGCAACTGCCAGTTCCACCCATTCCCTGTAACCCATTTGAGCCACATCAGCGTGATCATATGATTCCAATTCAGGGCCTGTTGCACCCATCCTTGTGATCTGAAGTTTCCACTGAGTGCCTTTTCTTGATATGGGAACAGCTTTGACATTTCCTTCCTTGGCCAGCCTTCTAGTAGCAACATCATGAAATTTCTTTTTGGCCAAGTTGTCAAAATGGAATTTGGCTCTGGCAGAAGGTACTGTTGATTTGGTCACTGAGACCTGAGTACCTTTTTCCACTTCCTTCCCTTTTTCTCCTGCTGATTGCTTGGCAGCTTCCATTATTTTCTTTTGCACCTCCAAGGTAGACCTTTTTATTTTCTTTGCTTCTTGGAGGGCAAGAGACTTAGCAGCTTTGGCAGATTGTTCTTCTTTTCTTAACTCTTCCAGAGCCTTAAGTTGTTCTTCCCTAAACTCAAAGTATTTGTGCATAGGGAGGCCCATCTCTTTGGCTCTGGCTTTGTGAAACTGAGTTTCTGCCAGTTTCTGCTCAATAGGATCCACCGCTGCCTTTTCTTTTCCTTTAGCTGCTGCTTTAGGGACAGCAGCTTCAGGAATACTTTCTTCTTCTTCTTCTTCTTCTTTTTCCTCTGAAAGAATAAGGTGCCTCCTTTTGCTGCTAGGCCTGTCCTCAGGAATGACTTCCTCCCCCTTAGACTGAGCAGGGTTTGGAGAGCCAGCCTGAGTAGGCATAGCAGCTTGGGAAGCACCTTCAGCTGCACCTGTTTCTGCTGGTTGATCAGTTTGGGTTGCAGACACTGGTATCTCCTTAGGAGAAGGAATCTTCTCCCCCTTAGACTTAGTCTTCGAGGTAGATGATTTCTCCCCCTTTGAAGGAGATGATGCAGCGACTTCAACCCCTGGTCTGCCTGAAGACACAAAGTCAGCAGGCTTGCCAGCAGGTTTGGGAGGTTTAGGACCAACAAGGCTGTTCACTAAGTAAGCCAAGTTGTCTTTCACCTCACCAAGCTGGGAAAGACAGTTTTGAAGAGAAGAAGATTGGGAAGCAGCAAAAGTGGTCAGCTTAACAATGTTGTCTCTATCAGAAGCTGTGAACAACAAACTTTGGAGCTGTGCAAGATGAAGTTCAAGAGAATCTTGCACATCAGCAAGGTTTGATGACACAGAATTTGATAGAGAACCTATAAGAGTGTTCAGGCTGGCCAATGTGGAAGGAATGGTAGTATTACAAGAAGTGAGGAGAGAGGACAGCTGTTGAGAAATAGCTGTCATAGAGGACACAGAGTCCTGTTGTGAGGAGAGGATAGAGGAAAGAGAGTTGGTTACATTTTGCAGCTGTGCAGTGAGTGCAAGCAGCTGTGGAGAGTGGTCAGCTTGTGGAGTAACTGGGAAGGATTCTTTAAACGTATCAAAGAATCCTTTGAGCTGCTCAGACACAGAGTCTGAGATTATGGATGGTAGGGAGTGCATGGTATGTTCCAAAGAACCAACTTTGTTGGTCAGCAATGAAAGCTGATCCTTCAAAGGCAGGTCTTTGGGAGATGGTGGTGTATGGGTGGACTGTTTGGAGTGAGTAGATGGAGAAGATGACGATGAGGCTGGTGTTTGAGGATGAGAGAGAGAAGGAAGAGAAACTTTGGACAATAGTTCCATAGCCTGGGCAAAAGTAAGGTGGCCCAGGTTAGAGGGATCAAGGGGTCCTTCAGCAGCGGCAGTAGCTGCATCATTAGGAGAAGGGGATAATGTTTGGGGCCTCTCAGATGCTGCTTGTGTTGCAGCACCCTCATGAAGACCAGTGGTGGTTCCCTCTTCAGTGCCTTGGTCTAAAGGCACCTCATCATGGGGAGATGGGATATGCATTTCAACATCAGCAGTGGTGAAACCTGCTGATGGAATTTGCATTGAGGGATCAGCCTCACCAGAGGGATGGTATGATCCCTGAGGTTCATCAGCTTGTGTTGTTGGTCCCTCAGCAGCTGTTTGGTGTTGAACAGCAGCATCATGGGGAACAGAAGTTTGAGGCTGAGCTGCTGATTGGTCTATATCAGCAGCGTGGGCACCTCGTGCAGACTCAGGGTGTAAGGAGATATGAGTGGGGGACTGTGTGGACTCAGTGTGGAGTGGAGAGGGCTCCTGTCTTTCAATATCCTCAGCCTGTTGGGAGGCTGGGATAGTTGATGTGGGTATCTCCATTTGTACAACTGGTTCCTGTTGGGAGGAACCAGAGGGTCTAGGCTGACGCAAGGGTGACTCAGGCTGGAGTGAAGCAGGCTCCAAATGAGCTGAACCTTCTCCCAAAATAGGAGAGGCAGCTTGGGTTGCTTCTTTTACAACTGAACCCTGTTGAGAGGGAACAGAGGAGACTGTTTTCTGGGCTGGTTTCTTTTTGGCTAATGATTTTCTTTGATAACGGATGGATGAAGTGGGTGATTGTGGAGAGGAGAGGGGATCTGTTTGGACTGGATGGGAGACTGGGTCAGGAACAGTTGGGCTGGACTGTTCCATAGTCTCTTGTGCCACAGAGGCACCAGCCACAAAGGCTTCAGGCTCAACAGATGAGCCAGGGTGAGGAATCTGCTCTTCCTCAGCCACAGAGGCTAAGGGAGCAGACTCAGCTTGAGCTGTTTTGGCCTTCTTTTTAGCAGGCCCAGCTTCAGCTGCCAAGGTCCTTTTTACCAACTTAGACCTGGCTTTGGATTTTCCACCGGGAGCAGCAGTGACTGGATCCACCCTCACAGCAGAGGGTCCTTCCACTAAACCCAACAGCCTCCTCATTGGTGTTGAGAGAGGAGGCTCATTTTCCAGTACAGGAGTATAAAACACCCTATTCCCTATCACAGGGAATGCAGCAGTTTTAAGTAGGGGTTGAGAGTGATATAGATGCTCACCACAGACATGGCAGAAGATGAGACTCAGGAACCTGGGATATCTGACAGCTGCTGGTCTTGTCTCTTGTTGTACCAGGTTTCTCATGTTCAAGAAGATCCATTTGGCCATGTCAAGTGTAGTCCCATCCACCAGCTGAAGGACTATAGGCACTTCATCTCTACTAAGTTGGTCAAAGGAACCAACCTTGCTGCTAAATGACATTGCCACAGAGGCAAATAAGAAATTATAAGTGGGTGATAACTCCTTCCTGTACAGAGTAGCTCCAACCTTGGGTTCTGCCACACCACAGAAGCGTAGCAGATTGCCCATTTGCTCAATTTCAGGCTGAGGGAGATCATAGTTCTCAGCCACTGGAAGATGAAGAACTTCCCTCAAAAGATCGACTGTAATCTCAATGGTTTGAGTCCCATTGAGAATAGTACCTCTGATAACCTTTGTGTTTGGATTGTAGGAGCAGGTGTACCAGAACTCGTATACCATCTCCTGGTACAGGACACCAGGAGATGCAGTCAGTGCATAGTTCAACGGATGAACTTGCAGAAATTCCACCATTCGATCGTAACCCTTCCCCACATAGTTTTTGGGGATTGTGAGGTTTGCTATGTAGTTGGTGGGTTTCAGGGTCAGCATCGTGGTGACAGAAGGATGTTTAACAACATCCTCACCAACGAAAACTGGCAGAAAGGGATTGGGTCTGTGAGCCATTTGAGAAATTTGAAGGTTTGAGGAAGCAAAAGACACTTAGTCAATTTTAGGGTTCTTGAGAATTTCTGGGAATGATGAGGAAGACGAAGATGAAACAGTATGGTGGTATTTATAGGATTTTGAATGGTCGTGTGTATGAGAGAGAAAAGATTTGGGCGGTTTGATTTGAAATGTTTGTTAACGGAAAACGGAACGATTGTCCATGTCAGAAACATTGTCAGACCACTTGACCTTTTTGATCACTAACACACGTAACATACATTATCCGCAGTAATTAAGTTAAATAAAACACAATTTAAGAAACTTAATTATGAAGAAAGGTAATTAAACTGTTGGTCTACGCTGATGGTCAAACCTGTGATGATCAGGGTCAACAAGGTTCTCAGTCTTCAAGCTGTTCTTCCTTCAAACTGTTCCTTCAGCCTGCTCTCCTTTGTGAGAACAGGTTGAGTTCAATAGATGAACAGGTTACAGTGTGAAGAAGTGAAAAGGTTGAAGACTGAACCATCAGAGCAGGCTGGACGAATAAACAGGTTAAACTGTTTTTGTTCAGCCTGTTGTATGTTCAAGCTGTTCAAGTTTTTCAGACAAATGACTAAGTACAGAACATGTATAACCTGTTCTGTCTAAGCTGTTCAGAGAAACTTGAGCAGTGTGAGACATACGAATTATTAGATCGTTGAGAGACACTTAGTCACTCTTGTTTAACATGCCCAGCTTGCTGACAAGGTAATTAAACCTTGTGTCATCCAGAGGTTTGGTGAAAATGTCTGCAAGCTGTTCATTTGTGGAAATAAAACTTACCTCCACATTACCTTTTTGGATGTGATCCCTGATGAAGTGATGTCTGACTTCAATATGCTTTGTTCTTGAGTGAAATACTGGATTGTTGGAGATGGCTATGGCACTTGTGTTATCACACAGAATAGGAGTTTTCCTATACACAAGCCCATAGTCTTCAAGCTGATGCTGCATCCACAGAATCTGCCCATAGCAGCTTCCAGCAGCAATGTATTCAGCTTCAGCAGTAGAAGTGGACACTGAGTTCTGCTTCTTACTACTCCAACTGATCAACTTTCCACCAAGGAGTTGACATCCACCTGTTGTGCTTTTCCTGTCTAACCTGCAGCCTGCAAAATCAGAATCTGAATAACCTGTTAGTTCAAGGCTTGAGTCTTTGGGATACCAAAGACCCAAACCTGGAGTACCCTTCAGGTATCTGAAGATTCTTTTAACAGCTGCAAGATGTGATTCCTTTGGATTGGCTTGGAACCTAGCACATAAACAGGTGGCAAACATAATATCAGGTCTACTAGCAGTCAAGTATAGCAAGCTCCCAATCATGCCTCTGTAAGCTGTTACTGAAACAGCTTTGCCACTGGCATCAGCACCCAATTTTACATTGGTTGCCATTGGGGTTTTAATAGGAGAACTTTGATCAAATTTAAACTTTTTCAAAAGATCTAAAGTGTACTTTCTTTGATTTATAAAAATTCCAGTTGAGGTTTGTTTAACCTGTAATCCTAAAAAGAAAGTTAGTTCTCCCATCATACTCATTTCATACTTGGATTTCATGAGTAATGAAAAATTCTTGCATAGTTGCTCATTAGTAGAAACAAATATTATGTCATCCACATAAATTTGAACAAGCATAATATCAGACTTCACCTTCTTTATGAACAATGTGGTATCCACTTTACCTCTGGAGTACCCATTGCTCATAAGAAATTCAGTAAGAGTGTCATACCAGGCTCTAGGGGCTTGTTTGAGACCATAGAGAGCTTTGTCTAACTTATAGACAAAACCTGAGTGTTGTTCATTTTCAAAACCTGGAGGCTGCTTGACATATACTTCTTCTTGCAGCTTCCCATTCAAAAATGCACTCTTCACATCCATTTGAAATACCTTTATGCTCTTATGAGCAGCGTAGGCTAGATACAAACGAATTGCTTCTAGCCTGGCCACAGGAGCAAATGTCTCATCATAGTCAATGCCTTCCTCTTGTCTGTAGCCCTGAGCAACCAGTCTTGCCTTATTTCTAATGACATGACCTTGCTCATCCATTTTGTTCCTGAAAACCCATTTTGTGCCAATTATTGTTTTTCCTTTAGGGGCAGGGACCAGCTTCCATACTTTGTTTCTCTCAAACTGATTGAGTTCTTCTTGCATGGCAGTGATCCAATTGGCATCTTTTAGTGCTTCATCCACCTTCTTTGGCTCCATCAGTGAAACAAAACTAGAGAACATACAAAAGTTTCCTAAGCTGTCCCACCGAGTTTGTATCCCTTTATTGATGTCACCAATTATTTGATCATTGGGGTGACACCTGATCCACTTAGGATCATTTTTCAATGATGACTTACCAGAGTTGTTAACATCTTCAGCAGGTCCTGATGAACAGCTCTCAAGATTTTCAGACACACTGTTGTCTTGAGCCTGTTCACTTGTTGAACATGTCTGACCACTGTTGAACATATCAGCAGAGGAACTGGGGAAATCAGCATGGATAGGTTCTGGACATGCAGTTGTAATTAAGTCAGTACATTTATTCACACAGGGTGTATTGACATAATCATCATCATGTCCATTATGATTAGCAGGTTCCACACTGGGTGTAGTGGAAGCTTTTGAGTCCTCTTCATTGATTGAATGCATCAGATCATCAAAGTTGAGGTCTCCTGAAAATGATTCAGGAACAGCTTTGGTGGAGGCATTCTTGGACTCTTCAAAGGTGACATTGATAGATTCATCTATCACCTTTCTTTTGTTGTTGTATACTCTGTAGGCTTTGGAGATAGAAGAGTAACCAACAAACACTCCTTCATCAGCTTTAGGTTCAAATTTTGACAGCTGGGCCCTTTGATTCAGAATGAAACAGGGACATCCAAACACATGGAAATAGCTGACATTTGGCTTTCTCCCTTTGAGCAGCTCATAGGGGGTCTTGTTGAACCTTTTCACCACTAAGGATCTGTTTTGAGTGAAGCAGGCAGTGTTGACAGCTTCAGCCCAAAATGATGAAGGCAAACCTGATGCACACAGCATGGTTCTGGCAGCTTCAATGAGAGTTCGGTTTTTCCTTTCAGCAACTCCATTTTGTTGAGGAGTTCTTACTGCTGAAAAGTTTTGACTGATACCTTTCTCTTCACAGAAGTCTTCAAGAGTACTGTTTCTGAATTCAGTACCATGATCACTTCTAAGCTGCTTTACTTGGGCAGAGTTCAGCATTTCCATCTTTTTAACAAATCCAATAATTTCTCTCGCAGCCTCTCCTTTGCTCTTCAAAAAATTCACCCATGTGTACCTGGAGAACTCATCAACCATTACAAGAGTGTATCTTCTTCCTCCTAGACTTGGGACATTAATAGGTCCAAACAAGTCCATATGGATTAAGAAGAGTGGAGTATCAATAGAGAAGTTGTGTTTGGATTTAAAAGATGTTTTTCTCTGCTTGCCTTTCTCACAAGCTGTGCATAATCTATCTTTGGCAAAAGTAATAGAAGGCAAACCTGTTACCAACTCTTTCTTACAGAGTTTATTGATGTTCTTGAGGTTCAGGTGTGACAATCTTCTATGCCATAACCAGTTTAGATCAGCGTTGGTTCTTGTGAGAAAACAGGTTTCAGTTGTGGGATCAGCAGAATGCATATCCACAACATATACACCTTTCTTTCGTTGAGCACACAGCACAACTTTGCCTTGGGAATCCAATATGTAACCCAGGTGCTCATCAAAGTTAACCTTGTAGCCAGCATCACACAGTTGACTTATGCTAACAAGGTTATGTTTTAGCCCAACCACATAGGCTACCCTTTTGAACACTGCAGCACCAGCTTTAGGAGTTCCATATCCCTCAGTGGATCCCTGCACATTGTCACCAAAGGTGACTTTTGGCCCTTTTTCAGGCCTGAGATCACTCAGCAATTCTTTACAACCTGTCATGTGCCCTGAGCAGCCACTGTCCAAGTACCAAACCTGGGAAGGTTGTTTTTCCTGCAGAGTGAGGAGAGAATTATTAGTTATTTTTAGGGGAACTCATCACACAGATGAGTTCTCCTACTTCATCAACACTTGTTGATGGATTTTGAATGTCCACACTAATATTCCCTATTTGAATGGTATCAGTTTGAATACCATTCTCAGTGACTATGTCATTTCCACCACTGCTTGTAACAGCTGTGAGGGAAACAGCAGAGCCAACAGGCCTCATGTCCTCAGATTCAGGACAGTCCTTGGCCAGATGTGTCTTCTTCCCACACTTATAACATTTTCTCTTTTTGGTGCTTTTGGAAGAAGGTCCTTCAGAAACACATTCTGAACTGTTTTTGTTGATTCTTTCAGCAGGGTTAGCAATTTTTGCAGAATCAACAGCTTGTGTGGTAAGTTCATAGGCCACAGCTTTGACTGTCTCTTCTTTCCTCTTTTTGGGAGGACAGATGTCAAAGACAGGAAGCTTGATTGGCCTTTGAGCTTCCACCGGTTTGGGAAACTTATTCCCAGTTGTCTCAGTTTGAGCAATGGCTTTGCCTTTGCCCCTACTGAGTTGTGATTTATGCTGCCTATCAGCATACTCACTGTGTTTGGTTTTGGAAAACTTATTTTCATTTAAAACCAACTTACCACCATGATTTGAAAACTTATTTGAAATCACAGCAGTTTTGTTTTCAACCTGAGACTTACCCTTGTTGAAAACAGGCTGCTTACTTTTTGAAAACTTATTTTCAAAATGTTTAGCATCAAAAGGATTAACATGCTTTTTACCAACAGCTTTGGACTCTGAGCCTGTTTTGTCAACAAGCTTAGTATCCACAGCTTCAGTTTGAGCATGTTTTCCTTTCTTCTGCTTGTGTGAGCTAGCAGAGCACTTAGCAGGCTGTTTTGGAGAACAAACTCCAACATCAGCTTTTGAGCTGAGTTCACACAAGCTGTCAGTATTTTGAGGCCTGACAAACCTGTTTGTTGAAATAAGTTTACCATTCACATTTTGGATGAATGTATTTGGAAGTTCACCAAGAGTGGACAAGTCTTCTTTCAAATTACTTATTTCAACAATGGAAGCTGCTGTGTCAAGATCCCCTCCAAGATATGCTTGGATTTGAGCAGGAATCTGTTGACTGATACAATGGCTGACTTTTTGTGCAGATTGCACCAAGAGTCAACTATCTTTTGAAGCTTAGCATGCTTTATATCTGTTTCTCTCTTTTCTTCCAGTAAAATAGAGTTGATGTGTTTTAATTCATCAAGCTCAGTTTCCAACTTATGGAAACTGTCCAGTTTACTGGATTTCGTTTTAAGATCAGCTTTAAGCTTAGAGATTTCAGATAATAAAGCATCATGCTTCTCAACAGCAGCTTTCAGATCAACAAGCATATATTCAAACATTTTAACTTTTTCTTCAGAACTGTAAGCCATAAAATTTTTTACCTTATACATCATTGTAGGATTCCAGTTCTCCAAGCTGCTGAAGGCTTCAGCTTCAGCCATGTCCTGTTTGAAACTGCTTGTTGATGGAACATCAGAGTTGGCCATCAGACACTGATTATCTTCTTCATCAGATGATGAATCAGATTCCTACCAGTCACATGTCTCAGCCATGAGTCCCTTCTGGCGATTGGAAGACACAGAGTTTTCCAATTTCCTCAGCTTAGCCATGGCCATAAGGTACTTAACCCTATAGCCATCATCCCTGTTAGTCTTGATAGGTTTGGATGACTGACCAACAGCTTTTGACACACAGTCAGCAGCTATATGCCCAGTTTTGCCACACTTGAAGCACTCAGCCTTGGATTTGTCAAATGCTTTCTTTTTGCCAGCACTTGCACCTCCTTGCAGCATACTTCTTCCAAACCTTCTCTTGCTGAACTTTTTGACAAGCATAGCTATCATTTGCTCATCATCTTGTTCAGTAAGATCTGCAGCCTCTTCTTCTTCAGACACCTCCTCCTTATCATCATCCTGTTGATCAGGTTGAGTGAACACATCACTCACCTGATTAACAGACTGTCTCACATTAGCCACAAAGGCTGTACCTCTTCTGGACATTTACAAGGCATTCCTCTTTTGCTGCCTTGATTGTTCATCATTCAGTAAGGATCCATACAGATTGACCAGATCCATACTTCTGATAGTACCTGAGTTTCTTAGGATGGTTGAGAAATAGTTCCACTCCTCAGGTAAAATGTCCAGAAACTTGTTCACCAAAGTAAGACTGTCCTTGGTGAGCCCAACAGCTTTGAGATCATTCACCAGAGCAGTGAACCTGGTGTAGGTTTCTGTGAGAGACTCCTTTGGTTTGGCAAAGAAGAGTTCATACTGTCTAACAAGATTGTTAATCCTGTTGTCCAGTGTGATTGTGGGTCCATCATAGACGGTACACAGAGTATCCCACATCTCCTTGGCAGTCTTCATCTTCTCAACCTGCTTGAACACATCATCAGGAAGAGAAATGACCAGGTTGTTTCTGGCCTTTGCATCCAGAGCTACCATTCTCTTGTCTTCATCAGACCATTGAGCTTTTGCTTTCTCAAAGGTCCTGATTTCAGGAGCAGCTCCTTCAACCGCTGGAGTTATTGTAGTAACAGAGGTTGGCACATAGGGACCCTCCATCACTATCGCTGGCAGTTGTACATCCAGATTCTCTAAATAGAGCATCATTCTGCACTTCCAACCAGAGAAGTTTTGATGATTAAATTTTGGAGGCTTGCCCATAGAGCCATTGTCATAGTAAGAAGAGTTTGCAGCACTGTTGTCCATGGAAACTTGGGATTATGAGAGATCTAGAATGACACACACTCTAAGATGCTCTGATACCAGTTGTAGGTCCCGAAAGGTTCCCAAAGTATATAGTAATAAACTGTAGAGGGGGGGTGAATACAGTATTTAAAAAACTACACACTCTTTTTCTCAATGTTTGTATGTATTATCAACAAATGTTAATTACAAACAAGCTTGACTGCGGAATTGTTCAAGCTGAGATGACAGAATACAACAGTATGGTTTCTAGTCTAAGACACACTCAAACTAGAATACAATGAACACACTCACTAAGATGCACTCACTGTATTTTACAAGACTTTAAGGAACAGCTTTGGTAAACAGCTTAGACACACAGAAGCTTGTTTACAGAAGATTTGCATGCATGAATATCACACTTGCACGTTCACTCTTGGTTTAAGCACTTAGCTTTCTTCACATTCTTTCTGACCTTAGAAGCTTCCTTTTATACTCACGTAGAGGATCTAAGAGAAACATCTTCATTGGGCAGAATGAAAAAGGAGAAGTCTTGTTTGAAAAGACAATATAACTTTTCTGCACTTTTCTGAAAAGCAGACTTGCCTTCTCTTGTGCAGAACTTTTGTCTTTTTACTTTCTACTGTTGCATTGCCTTTAACCATTTTAGGAATGTCAACTTTGCGTCTTTCTTCCTTGTAAAGGCCTATTTTGATATAAGAAAAAGGTCTGTCACCTTTTTTCAAATATCCGTTTGTCTTCATGTAACAGAACAGCTTGGGCAGGCTGAGCGGTTCTGCTTTCCACTTTGTCTTCAACTGTGTAAACTGATCTGGTAGTTAAAAACAATACATGATGACTTGGAAACAAATTCCATAAAGTGTTTAGCCTGTTCACAAAGAAAAGGTTCTGTTCACAAAGAACAGAACACTTTAAAAATGCCCAAGCTGCTCAACAGTGTAGAGCAGCGTAGACAGTTTATGTCCAGCCTGATCAGCAGACTGATCAGCTTGGACAAACTGTCTTGGTTGCAACACATGCAACGTATAGAACAGCTTTAGACTTATATTGCAAATCATTTTCAGGTTTCAATAAGGCATATAACAGGCCTTAAATTCAACCTTCAAATGTATCAACAGGTTTGATTATAAAATCTCCCCCTCAGATGTAGAGCAGGTTTGACTGAGGCCTTTTTGTGCCTAACACTAATCAATAGTTGGCATGTTATGTATAAGTATATTGACTTATGTGGTATTCCGCTTGACTTGACATTTGACTTTGAATGAATGTTTAATGGCTGTCGATGAAAAGTTTTAAATTATCCCATATTTCTGGAAGTAATAACTTTACGGATCATGTATTAGTTCTTATATATTAGGTCCAATGTTTCACAAAATCTCCAAAAAATTAAGCACAATATGGTCTTCTTGCAAATTAACCACAAACTGGCCGATCATGACTGAAAATATTATTCTAGTTTGTTTAAGTAGCTATATGTGTCCGTCCGTTTCATCTTTTAATTTATGCATTATGTGAATCTACTCTTTTTTGAAACTTCTCTCATCTCAAAACAAACAAAAGTTAATTTTTATGCCATCTAAATACAACATTCTTAGTTCAACAATTGTGTTTAGTATAAAAAAATTGATTAATTCACTTGGAAAGATCAGTGTTAAAAATGCCATGGAACTTTGCAAAACATAGAGAGCACTGTTACAATTTTTGGTGCATTCAACTGGCTTTGAAAACAAATGTCTTTAATTCTCCAACCCTATTTTTTAATTCTCATCTTATATTCTTTAATTCCTAATCCTATTTTTTGCTTCCTTAGCAAAAAGTTCAAGTAGATTTACTTCCTAAAAAGTTCATCCACGAGAAACTATTTTTTCGTATATGTTTGGCATGACTAGATGAAGCTTTTAGTAGCTAGAACTTTTAGTAGCAGAGCTTTTTAAAAGAGCTGTAGCTTTTTATTTTTATTAATGTGTTTGGTAAAAATAGTTGTAGTTTTAGCTTTTAGTATTAAATGATATAAAATGACATTAATATTAATTAAAATTATAGTTTATAATTCTTTAGAGGGTAAAAAAGTAATTTTGTTTGACTAAAAGCTCAAGCTCGTTTTGAAAGCTACTTTGACTGCGTTTGGCAAGGAGTTTTTCGGAGCTTTTAGGAGCTTCAATTTTTGAGTTTTGAAAGCTCAAGCTCAAAAGCTCCGTTTGGTTAATAGGAGCTTAAACTTTTGATTTGGATTTAAAAGCTCTCAAAAGCTCTTCCACGAGATGCCACTTGAAGTGGCTATCAAAATGAGCTTGAGCTTTTAGTCAAACAATTTACTCTTTTACTCTCCAAAATAATTATAAACTACAACTTTTAATTAAGATCAATGTCTGTTTATGTCATTTAATACTAAAAGTTACATTTACAACTACTTTTACCAAACACATTTATAAAAACAAAAGGCTACGGTCCTTTTAAAAAGCTACAACTCTTTCAAAAAGCTACAACTCCCAAAAGCTCTAGCTACTAAAAGCTCAAGCTCCATCTAGTCGTGCCAAACATACCCTTCAACTAGCTTCTCGTGGAAGAGCTTTTGAGAGCTTTCAAATCCAAAAAAAGCTTAAGCTCTTATCAAACAAACAAAGCTTAACCAAATGTGGGAGGGGTTCCCCTTGGTTGAGGTATCGGGTTCGAGCCTCACCAAGGGCGTTTCTTCTTAGGTGGAGGTGTGGGGTTTGGTCCTCACTCTCAAGGTGTCTAACAATGGTGCTAACAACTAACCACTAACATCTGCTGTTCAAAAAAAAAGTAACGAGCTTTGTTTTTTTTTTTTTTTTTAAAGATAAAATAAAAATTTTGGAAATTGTGATCAAGTACAAAACAAACATCACCTTAAATCATCCACCTATTTGGGTAAGATAAATATCCGAATTCAAAAAAAAGCACTTGTTTTTTTGTTGCAAACTTACCACCGAGTCACCGACTTCCATATTTGAGAGCCGCTGAAAACCCCGAAGGTTTTACGCAAGGCTTAAACCCCAAAAATGGCGATGAGGGCTGCGACAACAGTGGTGGCAGCCGCCGCTCCCCGCGGCCTGAGATCGCTTTTCTCAACTCTTTCTACCAACTTCCCCTTTCCTTCACAGACTGACAATCAGCCCCAGAGGCCGCAAGCTGAACCTTCTACCAACCTCTTCGTATCAGGTATCTCTTCCTCCCTCAATCTCATTTACATGTCCTAATCTAGATATCTTTTCCATCTTTTGTATGTCTATTTACTGTATGCAAGGTGTAGCCTGTTAATCTTCTTAATTAGTTGTATGAACCATAAAGCTTCCTCTAGTTATTGAGAAATGATTTTATATTGTAATCCGGAGATTGTTCTTTATGAAATTAGTTATAGGTCATCCGATTCTTTGAATAACGAGTTTATTATAAAAAACCATAGTGTATTTTACTTTTATGAGGTTTAGATTTTTTATCAATAAAATTCTCAAATTATTTTTTTTCTCTGATTTTGAAAACTTACCTGTTATAATCTGGTTTTCTTGTTTTATTCCGAAACCCAGGTTACCTATTATAACCGGGTTATCACAGGTAAATTTTTGAAAACCATTATAAAATAAATATAACTTGGATGATTTTATTGGTAAAAGATAACAAGAAGGGACTAAACTTCTAAATCGCAAAAAAGTGAAAAACATGTTGGTTTTTTCGTAATAAACCCTGGAATGATTGCTAGAACTTGTTCTTTAAAATTGTCATGATGTTTAATTTCTTTATTTCTTATAGAAGATTGTCCGTTTATGTTAATTGTTCTTACGTAAGGATTATGGTTTTGATTTCAACCCTAATATTTGTTGAGTAGATGTTGGTAATAGTTTATTATAGTTAATTCAAGTATACATCATACATAGGCATCATAATAGTGAGTTGTTGTTGGTGCTAAATGCAGGTCTTAGCAAACGTACAACTGATGAAGGACTTCGAGAATGCTTTGCAAAGTTTGGTGAAGTGGTTCATGGTTTGTTTTTTCTCCTTAGTTCATCACACCAAATCATGAGGATATTGTTATTCACTTATTTGAACTTTGGTTGTTACTTATTTTGCAGCTAGAGTGGTAAAAGACCGTGCGTCAGGGTGGTCAAAAGGGTTTGGCTTTGTACGATATTCTACTCTTGAAGGGGCTGCTGCCGGCATAGAGGGCATGGATGGAAAGGTAATTACATACAATATTAAGTATTTGATGAGTAGAATTAATTAGGATGTGGAATGATCCATGTACGTAAAAATTAAATGGTCATTGTTGTTGGTTAATGCCTACATCTAAATACTCTTGCACTATGATAACTTTTTTCTTAGAGATGATGCAACATTTGATGATTTCTCATCCTGTTCCATGTCATGGCCCTGTACTCCTGTAGGATAGATTCTGTCGCTTGGAATCTTCCATTCAATTTTATTCCCTAGTTGCTAAACTTGTCCTCTTATTTGAAAACATGGATGTCATATTTTTTACTATATTCCTTGTAAACCCAACTTTTATGTATATTTTAACCCTTTAAATAAGTTTGTTTGTTTTGACTAATTCACTTCACCTCTGTCGCTTCCCCATCCCATGATCCCTCTGCCCTTGTTTTCTGCCTAGTAGTGGTCACAACTTGGAGGTGATAATTATGGCTCTGATAGTCAGATCCTCCCTAACCTGCTCTGTTTGCCCCCGTTCGGTGTTCACTGTCCCATTCTTTGTTTCTGGATTCTTGCTAATCGATGCTCTACAGTCTACACCCCTTCCCCCGAAAAACATCCCTTATTCTTATTGCTTTTGCAATTTCAATTTATAACTTCTTTATTTAAACATTTGTAACACTTTTATACTAATCCTAAATCAATCTCGTAATTGTGAATTTAGAATCGAAGGAATTATCTAATTACTTTAAAACAGTTGTGAAGAGAGGGTGAGCTTGCAGTGTTGCAAAAATTGGCCTAGTCGGCCGGCTAGGCAGCGACTAGGCAGTAATCGGCCCTCCACCGATATGATTTGGCTGGATCGGTCTAGTCATTCAAAATCAGACCTAGGCGGTCTAAGTTGGTCAACAGTTAACGGTCAAATTTTACTTAAGATTGACGTGATTAAAAAGAGAACGGAACTCGTAGCCATTATGCTCGCTCTCTCACATCTCAATCACATACTCCTCTCTCTCTCTCTCTCTCTAATTATAATATTAGTGAACTAAAATTCTATATTTGAATTTTTTAACAATTATGGTTGTGTTATTAAACATATTTTTAGGTGTTATAAATAATTATATCTATATTTGACTATCTATAAATATGTTGTATGTATAATTTTAAAATTTACATTTAAAGAAAATTCCAATCTGACTGCCGACTAGTCCCCGCCTAGGCTGATTATTCCCTAGTCCCGGTTGGCCGGCCGACTACCGTCTATTAACTTTTGCAACATTGTGAGTTTGAAGACAATTTTTTTTCTCTAAATCGGCTCCTATTTATCTTCTGATTGGTATCTAATTCTTCTGAATTTCTTTCTCTCGTTCCGTTCCCTGTCTGCGTATGAATTTCCCACTTTCTCTGTTTTCTTCTCTCCCTCTCTGATTCTCTGTTTGTTTCACTCTGGCTCGATCTCTAGTTCTTTCTCC
>JAANYP010003107.1:57859-154259 GCA_020465985.1 Centrapalus pauciflorus
ATGAACCTCAACAAAATGGGGTGGCCGAACGTAAAAATAGAACATTGATTGAAGCTGCAAGGACTATGCTTTCGGATTCAAAGCTTCCTACCATGTTTTGGGGGGAGGTAGTGAATACCGCGTGCCACATTTTAAACCGAGTCCTTACAGTCAAATCTTTGAACAAAACATGCTATGAAATTTTGAATAAACGGCCACCTAACTTAACTGGATTCGAACCGTTTGGAGTACCATGCACTCTTTTACGAACAAAACATCAACCGAAGTTTGGTGAAAAAGCTGACGAAGGATACTTCCTAGGTTACGTGCCGAACTCACCAAACAAACGGGTTTTTAACAAAACGAGTGGTACTGTGGAGATTGTGTATAATATTGAAGTCACAAGTTATACACATGAACCCCAAACTGGTCCGGAATGGATATTTGACTATGATAAGTTATTTGAGTCATTTAACATTCCTTTGGATGATACTGCAGGTACAATCGAAAAAGACATGGCGACGTTGCACCTAAATGACGATGGCCATATCTTTCCGAGGACCACGTTCGAATCTACATCCGAGCCTATTGCGACTGTAGATAGATCTCCAGAAGTTGCTGATCAAGAATCACCAACCACTGAGAATCAGACTCAAGCATCAAGTTCCAACTCTGAGGAAAACGTCCATGAGGAGGAAAATGTAGAAGCTGAGCCTGTTCCCCCATTAGGTGAAATAGGATCTAACCTAGGAGATAATCTAAGGGTTGATGATATAGAGACCTCTAGGATTAACAAGAACCATCCATTAAAAAGCATCATAGGAAATCCTAACGAGGGTGTGAGGACTCGGAGTAGTGTAAATAACAACATTGTGTTGTTGTTGATGATAAACGACTCCGAGGCATATCACACATGTCTATATTCATGTTTCATATCGCAAGTAGAGCCTAAGAATGTGCAAATGGCACTTAAGGATAACTCCTGGGTTGAAGCGATGCAGGAAGAACTTTCGCAATTTAGGAAACTAGAAGTGTGGGAATTAGTTCCATTACCTCGAGGGGAAGATGCTATAGGAACCAAATGGGTTTTTCAGTGCAAAAGGGACGATCGGGTTATAGTCACGCGCAACAAGGCTAGATTAGTTGTAAAGGGTTTCAACCAAGAGGAGGGAATCGATTACAACGAGGTTTTTGCACCAGTAGCAAGGCTGGAAGCCATTAGGTTGTTTCTAGCTTTTGCCTCCTTCAAGGGCTTTAAGGTTTATCAGTTAGATGTTAAGAGTGCTTTCCTGTATGGGAAAGTGAAGGAGTTGGTGTATGTAGAACAACCGCCCGGATTTACAGATCCAAAATATCCGGATAGAGTATATCGATTAGATAAGGCTCTATATGGATTGCATCAGGCACCTAGGGCGTGGTATGAGACTCTATCCAACCATCTGTTAGAGAACGGTTTTGAAAGGGGTAGGATAGATAGTACTCTCTTTGTTAAGAGAAAGGGAGATCACTTTATCTTGGTACAAGTGTACGTCGATGATATCATCTTTGGATCATCAGACGAACAGATGTGCAAAGATTTCGAGAAGGTGATGAAGTCTAAGTTCGAGATGAGTGCTATGGGAGAGTTAAATTTCTTTTTAGGGTTACAAGTTGACCAAAAGAAGGAAAGGATGTTTATCCATCAGACTAAGTATGTCTATGACATATTAGAACGTTTCGGGATGGAAGGAACAAAGTTGACTGCCCATTTCAGCACGCCGATTCAAGTGAATCACAACCTCGGACCGTGTACTGAAAGTGATACCGATGTGGATCCGACATTATATCGGGCCATGATTGGATCACTTATGTATTTAACTGCTTCAAGACCTGATATTATGTTTGCTGTGTGTATTTGTGCTAGGTTTCAAGCGAATCCGAAGGAGATGCATATGAAAGCTGTGAAGCGGATTCTACGATACCTCAAGTCGAAACCGAAGCTGGGACTTTGGTATCACGCGGAGGGAGATCTAGAGTTGGAGGCGTTCAGGGATTCTGACTACGGAGGATGCAGTTTGACGCGCAAATCAACAACTGGAGGTTGTCAGTTCCTAGGAGGGAGATTGGTATCCTGGCAATGCAAGAAACAAACATCGGTAGCCGTTTCAACGTGCGAGGCCGAGTATGTTGCTGCTGGTAGTTGCTGCTCACAGGTTCTGTGGAGACAACAACAATTGCGGGATTACGGTTTGGCTTACACTCAAACTCCAATTAGGATAGACAATCAATCTACAATTGCTATAACAAATAATCCAGTTAAACATAATAAAACAAAGCACATAGACATAAGGCATCATTTTATTCGTGATTGTGCTGAAAAAAACTTAATCAAACTGGTAAAAGTGGCAACAGAAGATAATAATGCAGATTTATTTACCAAAGCGTTTAATGAGTCACGGTTTGAGTATTTAATTCAACTGAATGGAATGTGCAACCCAGAGTAAATTGACCTTAATAGTAGTAGTTTATTTTCTTTTATAGTCGTAGAATTTCTTTCTTTACAGTAGTCTGCTAATTTAGGAAAGTTTCTATTTTTAGTAAGTTTCTATTTTTAGTAAGTTTCTACTTTTAGTAAGTTAGTAGGTTATCTTAATTCTTATGAAAAACAAAAGAAAAAAGAGATAAAATCATAAAAATACAAAAAAAAGAGAATATCAGAAAAAAGAGTTAAGTCTTAGAAGCATAGGTTCAAAGTGACGAAAATTAGCACAGTCGTTACAAACTCTAAGTGTTTAAGCTTTCACACATAATGCAACTAAATTCTAAGTGTTATACGTTATTTAGTTTGATGTGTTGGTAGGCATAATACATATAGGGAATCTCAAGGCTAATAAAATATTCTAGAAAAAGTCAAGCGTGTCACTAACTTAGATGTATGACCAATCGGTCTTAATTTTTATGTACAAGACATACAAACTTTGAGTCTAAATGAGGTATGCAAACTTTCTGGGGATGTATGGAAACATCAAATACATCTGAAAATGGAAAGAATAGAAATATCATATAAAACTGAGAGTCGAAAACATGCAACTCTGTTGTACGTAAGTACAGACCTGTTGTCTCTGTTTAGATTCGGGTTAGCAGATATGTCGCTCTGTTGTACGTCAGTACAGATGTCACCGCTGTCTTGCTAACTTTAAAAGTAAACCTAAGTCAAGCTAAGACACTTTGTTGTATGAAAATACAGACCTGTGTCCGATGTTTGTCTTTTAAAGAAAGTTTGCAAATACCAACAAGTTAGAATCTTTGTCTGTGTGCCTTGATCATAAAAGTATGTCTATGTCTGAGTCACGTAAGATAATTTCCTGATAAGTAAAAATGCCAAGAGATATTCCGAAATGTAGAGTGTTTAAAGGGGTAAAATACCAACAATCGGCTATATAGGCATGTCACGACAAACAACCAAAGGAATCAAAAATTCCTAAGTGTGAAAGTTTAAGTACTGAAAGTAAGTATCAGACATCGCTATCTGATTGAACCTTTCTTAGACTATACTCATCAAAAATATTTTGTTTAGAGTTTAGCATAGGTTGTTAATTTTAATAAGTATAATGTAAGTCTTAGTTAAATTTTCAGTCAAGTTTAAAATTTTCTAGGTTTACTTATCTTATTTTATTTTATTTTACCTTAGTTTATTTTATTTTATTTTACTTTAGTTTAATTTTTATTTAGGTATAAGGTCAAAAATTACTGAGGGTGCATTCAAAGTTGGATAAAATAAACATGGCGTGAAATATCTTGTGCTTAGGGTAAAAGAGTTGGCATAGTTTATCTGGTTACACAGTACCGTAGAAAAAGGTTGAAAAAGTGGAAGTTATTTCAAAAATTTTCGAAATTTTTCTAAGTGTTTGGTGTTTTCGAGTTTAGGGCAGACTCGAATTGGGCAGACTTCAAATCTGTAAGTAGATTCGAGTTGGCCATAGATTCGAAGGTTGTTAGTATAAATAGGTCAACAGTGAAGTCATTTATTTCTTACTGTTGTCGAATCTACTTCCTCGAATCTAATACCAGCGATTTCGAATCTATCCTCGAGTCTATCGTATTTCTCCTAAACGACATTTTGTCGAGTTTAAAGCTAGTGTGTTCGATTCTACTCTTGCATCTAGGTATAATCAACTTGATTGTACAAGATTCATGTAGTTTTATACACAATTTTAGGCTAAATCATCGAATATTGAAGGTTTAAGGGTTGAAATAGGGTTTTTACAAAATTACCAATTTTGGACCGATAAACAGTTAAATTAGAAGCATAAATCAATGATTAGAACCTAGTTGAACTAATGTATGTGATTTGCTAAGTTCAAAATGGTTAAAATCTTGGGTTTTTGTTGAAATAATGGCCGACGGGGTTTCGAATCTGTTCTTGCGATTTCTCGAATCTATCATTAGACTCGAGAAGACCAACACATTCGATTCTGCCATTAGACTCGAAATGAGACTCATTCGAATCTGTTACATTCGAATCTGTTTCCTTCGAATCTGTCTTTTATTTACATTATTTAATTTAAATTTTATTAAACTTGTAGAAATTTAATTGTGTTGGATTTTGTACTTAAACAAGTTCAAAATAAAACAGATTTAAATTTAAACAAGTTTATTGATTTTTGATGAATCTAATAGTTTTGTTTATTGTGCAGAAATGGCTGTTCGAGCGTTTGTGCCTAAGCACAATATGGTGCTTCATCCAGATCATAATCTCCCTGAGGCGCAGGGATTTAGACAAGTGCTTGATTTCCTAGTAGAGTCTAGGATCGGATTTGCACTGTCTCATAATGTGCAGCTTGTATTGCCTTACATCCGTCAATTTTACGATCATTTGCAGGTAGACTGCTCGGTCACACCGACAGTGCTACGCACTCGAATTACTGGACAACCATTGGTATTCTCGGCAGATATGCTGCGACAAGTGTTGCAGCTGGGCACAAAAGAAGAAGAAGCTGGTCCGATAGAGTTTCCCTTGAGTATAAGGCAAACGGCCTTTCTAAGAATGGGATACAGTCAAGATGTGACAAAAGTTTCATATATGAAGAGTGGATTAATTGGACAATGGAGATTTCTTGCGCATGTTTTTATGGTATGCTTTGCTCCTAAGAAAGCAGGGTTTGATTATATGGTTGCGAAGATGCAGTCCGGGATAGTTGCGATGGTTTATAATCGACCATACAGCTTTTCGGAGATGTTTTTCTCTGAGTTTGTTCACCAAATAACCGCACCAGAAAATCAGCAGTTTTTGTTATATCCGCGGTTCATTATGATGATGATCAGGCATTTCTTGCCAAATCTGCCGCCGTCAAATGACATTCACAGTGTTGCTGTTATGGATAAACGGATTTTCGCTGATTGTTCCTCACACAGAGGAAGATTGGCTGTTCCAGTGGAGCGTCCATTATTCGGAGCAATCTTGGACATGAACTTTGAAGCCCCGGAGGTTGCCAACTGGGCAGGGGTAGTCGAATTTCAAGCAACACAACCACAGCCACAACAACAACAACAGCCACAGCCACAGCGTGTTCAAAGACGTCGACAACGATCAGCTGCGAGTCAAACTCAGGCGTCAAGGCCTTCGACAAGTCAGCAACCAGAAGTTCAAGAAGCCGGGCCATCAAATGCTCCAACTGAAGCTGACCAACTGTGCCAAACGCTTAATGAAATTTGGGAGGCAGGGCCTCATGCAAATGAAGATGTGGCTGCAGCACTGGTAGGTGAACTACTTAGTCCACCAGAAGGAGAGGAAGACGTTTTAAGAGATGTTGATGAATATATGCCAGAGCAAGCTGATAAAGCTTTGTCATCATCGGAAACCGAGTCCGAAGAAATGGAAGAGCTAGAGGTTGAAGCTCCTGAATCAGTGGCTACAGAACCTAATATTCAAATCGGGACGTATGGATCCAGGTTGGTAGTTAATGAAGAAGGATCGAGGAGGATAGTTGTAAGGGAATCTGATGATTCAGATTTTGAAGAGGAGGAAGTTGCTCCCTTACTGACTCGGCAAAGGGCCAAGCGTCACAGGTTTATGCAAGGGTCAACATCAGCATCTGAAGCCCAACAGTTTCAAACTCAAACTTCAGAACCTCAAGCCACCGCTCCACCACCACCACCACCTCAACATGAACCATACATTCCATCACCCATTCGCCCAACTCCTATACAATCAATTCCATCCACTTCGACCACCTACGCTGACAATCAGAGGTTTATGCAACTTAAGGGACGCGTTGACTTCCAACATGTCCAAATCCTAGCCCTAACAAAGGCGATCGGCGAACTCCAGGCGCATAATGCAAATCTTGATAATGATAATGCCGAGTTGAAGAAGATTGTGGAGAATGTCAGGGAAGAGAATACAGAGTTGAAGTCCTGTATTGCAGATCAATCGTCAGAGATCCGATCGATGCGGTCCCTCCTTGAGCAGCTTATGAAAAATCTAAAAGCTCAGGGGGAGACAAGTTGTAGGGATCATGAGGAGCAGCGTAGAGATGAAGATGACGAAGGCAATGATCCCGATGCACATAATGAGAATGAGCCAGTAGACTTTCCTGCTGCTCAGGCTACACAAGTTCAGGGGGAGCCCAGTCAAGTTGAAGGAGAAATGGGAGAAGCTAGTTCATCGAAGCAGCCTACAGACTTTGAAATCAGTGAGATGATCGACGCGCTTATGGATCTCGATGATGATCCGATGGATGTAGGTTTTGACTATGAAGACGAAGAGCTTGAAGAAGGTGAGTTTGTGCCAGAGGAGATAGTAGACTGGCAGTCAGATGATGAAATAGTTCCTGATGAGGATGATGAAGCCGACGAGATAGTCGTACAGCAGAATCCTATCAAGGATACTTACATGATAGATGGGGATAATATTGTCAACATAGATGTAGTGAATGTTGCATTGAATACTCGGCCATCAACAGAAGAACCTGCCAGAGAACTAACAAACAAAGAGAAACGAAAGTTATGGTTCAGGGCTGAGAAGAAGGAGTTAGAGCTTAAGAAGACAATGAGAGTGTCGGGTACTGGGAAGCTGTCCGAACGCATATTAAGCTGGTTCTTTGATAGAGAACTGCAGCTATTTGTAATTAAAAGGAAAGACGGGCTTCAGTACATGAGGCGAACTTTAAAAGCGTTCAACTCCCTGCCAAAGATCGAAATTACAGACCTAGCTTGGAAAGATCTGATAAACATTGGCAATGATCCCTATGCAGACGTTATCGCAAGAATCATAAGAAAGGAGGGAAGATCGAGGAAATTTGAGCGTCTGAGTCCAAGGGTCGGGAGAAGAGTAGAGGATCCGTCACGTATCGATCCTCTAACTGGACGACCTTGGATGAGGATTCACTATAAGCCAGCTAGATGTCTTAGGAAGGTACCTCTCAAGCCGATGCCACAGAATGTTTTGAAGAATCTGCATTGGTGGTACGCTGACACTGAGACTGGGGAAGCGGTCATGGAAGATTTTGAAGAAAATGTTATTCTTAGAGTCTACGACCCTCTTCACCTGGTAAACCTCTCCAAAGATGATCTTCATATTTTGCATGCCTATAAGATCTCTAGTGATGCACATATGGACAGTGAAGCTAGTAAGTATGAAAATGTAGTCAAGGTATGTGTTGAGAAAGGTTTGTATGCTGGTAGTAGTTTGAATCAATAAATAAACAAAGTTCTTAAGCCAAATGTGTGAATTATTAGAAGCTATCGTCAAGGGGGAGTCTGTTGGTACATCCTGTGTGAAGATAGCAGTCTAAGTGATCCTACATTGTGATTTTAGCAAGTGTGTGTTATATATGTTTATATATGGTTGATATTTATTAGTGTTTGTATGTTTGAACTTGATGTAACGTATTACAAGAAGTTCAAACATAAGTACAAAGATAAAATCAATCATAAGTAATAACATAAGTTTCAACACTTAGTTGTTTATGTAAAAGGCTAGATTCGAATTATATATGGGTTGACATTCGAATCTGTGATAGATTCGAATGTAACCATAGATTCGAATATGACCAGATTCGAGAGTGTCTTTGTGGACAGACTCGAATGGGCCTTGGGCCAGATTCGAGTTTGGCCCACATCAGACTCGAATCAGGGTCTATAATTAGGGATAGACTCGAGATATTATTAGACTTTTAGCGTGAGGAATTAAGCTTAAAGCGATCTCGAGTTTATCAGCATGGTGCGTGTTCTTTCGGAGAGAATCAGTTCGTAGGATCGTTCGTGTGTCGTTCGTTCAGCCTCTGATAGTCTCCGTGTTTCGTAGTTGAGAGTGTTTCCGTCTACCCGTTAATGAGGATTCCGCACTCGTTGACGGCTCCGCGTCTAGATAGATCTCGTAGTGGTAGACCTTACATACCCGATCAAGGTTTGCATTTAAATGATTCTTACAGGAGATTGGCCATGGCATATTACAAATAGTAAGTTTTATCATAACCAATGATACTAAATGACATTTACTTATGATTTAATCTGATTATATTTTGTGCCTTTTTTAATCCATATCATAATGGACTTCAATTTACTAACATGTACTTTTATATACATAAATATACTTTTGTTAAGTTCTCATATTAGCCCATTCTAAGTAATAAACAGCTCCAGTTATGCACATGGATCACACTGACGCAAAAGAGAGAAAAGCAATAAGGAAATTACCTTTGGAAAGTGTCAAAGCCCACATCTAAGACAACGAAAGGACTATGTTCATCCAACACCCGAATCTCTCAATAGAGGTATTATAATGTGTCAATTATGACATTTTACTAATCAATTAAAGTTATATTTTTTAGATGGGTTCTTGAAAAATGTTAAAAATGTATTCTATAAAATTTAAATTCATTGATATTGTAGATTTGATGTCAACAAACGTTCCATTTTCCTCTCAGAACAATGCTCAAGAAACCCCTACAAATGTTGTGCATAATCTTAATTATGAAAAAAAAAAACCCAACATGTTTTCATGTTTTTTGCGTTTTTGTCCCTCCATGTTATTTTTTTACATAAATGTCCTCAAGTTAATATTTTATTTATGGTTTACTAAAATTTGGACATTAGAACCTGGTTTTTCAGTTTTTAAAAAACCCGGTTCACAAATTATAATCGGGGTCTAATGTCCAAATTTCACTAAACCAAAAAGAAAAAAATAACTTGAGGTTTTTAACGCCAAAAAAATAAAATGAAGGGACGAAAACGTAAAAAACTTAAAACATGTTGGTTTTTTTCATAATAAACCCACAACAAAACAATCATATCTAAATGTAATATTTAACAAGTTTCATTTCTAACTATTATGTCTTTTATTAATATAATGCATAAGGTGTCTTTAAACGAATAAATGTCTAATTTTTCAATCATATTATGTAACAGATTACTTTGCATGGTGATCAAACTCACATATGTCAAGTATGTCATGCTAAATTATGGACAGACGAAGCAGTTAGAGGTAAGAGAACCGGGGACAAAACATGTTATCATCTATGTTGCGGGCATGGCAATGTTCAGCTTTCGGAGTTGAAAGCAGCGCCACCATTATATGAAGATCTATTTCGTCTTAAAGATTGGAAAAGCAAAAACATCCTTAAGAATATTTGTCATTACAATTCTATGTTTCCATTCACTTCAATGGGTGGGAAGGTTGATTCATCAATAAATAAGGGTAAGGCTCCATATATATTCAGGCTTGGTGGTCAAAACTACCATGCTATGGGAAGCCTTCTACCTATAGATGCCTCAAAACCAACATTCTCTCAGCCTTACATACATGACACCGAGAATGAACTTTCAAATAGGCAGAAATCATTCGGGTACACATTCTACTTCATGATTATTAACTTTTAGATTTCGAATCTACATGGGATATTGCATATCACTTCTTTATATTTATACTAATTATTTATCAAACTATATAAGTTTGATTATATCTAAGTACATCTTATTTCCTTTTCCATACTTTGGTGCTCATTGAATACATTATGTATTTACTTTTTGTTGTATAATTTTATCTCTACTAATGCACCTTTTATATATATTTTTTATTTCTTGTAGTGAACCAAAGGATGGGTCTACAACAACTACTAATCCTCATGAAGTTGAAACTATAACCCATTTGAAGCATATGTTGGATTCAAAAAATGTATTGGTTAAAGTCTACAGAATGGTAAGAGATTGCTTTCATGCAAATACAAATGAAGTTCTAAAGTTACAACTAATAGGGACAAGACAACAAGACGAAAGGACATATAACCTGCCAACTGCTTCTGAAGTGGCTGATTTGGTGACATTGATGATTCATTTGATAATAGGGATATTATGGTTGAAAAACAGTCATGACGTTTAAAACGTATATGTGAATTACATTCTTCTGATCTTCCTCTTCAATATCCACTACTTTTTCTATATGGAGATGATGGGTATAGAATTGATACTCCTCATAGAGGCATCACATCTACAAGAAACAGCAAACATCTAAATTGTATGATGAGAGAATCTTTTTGCTTATTGGATACAAGATAAGGCTGATGTTTTCTCACTGATCCTTAATTCAAGAAAACGTTTTCAACCATTTTTGGTCGATACTTATACTATGGTTGAAAGTGAAAGATTGTTTTACATACGAGTCAACAGAAGGTTCTTAGAAGTGAATCCTATGAGACCTTGCGTAAGGTATGTGATCAAGGAAACACTGATATTTCAAACACGGGACACCGTGTGATCCTACCTTCCTCATTTACTGGTGGTGCGCGCTACATGATGCAAAACTATCTAGATGCCATTTCAACTTGAAAAAATATTGAAAGGATGCCATATCCGGATCATGATTCTATATCTTCTTCAAATAATCGGTTCATTCTTGAGGAGCTAACTTATGATAGACCAGCTCTAGACATCAAATATGATCAACATTATGTTGCATTAACAGATGAACAACATGGTGTTTTTGACAGTATTATAGCAACGTTGATATAAATCACTGATGGGTGTTTTCTGTTTATGGTTATGGTCGAACACGAAAAACCTTTATCTGGAAAAATTATCTACAACAATACGATCTAAAAGGTGAAATTATTTTAAATGTCACTTCAAGTGGGACTGCTTCATTATTATAGACAGGAGGTAGAACAACACATTCTCACATCCTAATTCTCATAAATCTTATTGAGGATTCTCTCTATTTTATAACACCAGATAGTGATATTGCATCTTTATTAAGAAAAACCAAGTTGATTATTTGGGACGAAGCACCAATGGTTCATATACATGCTTTTGAAGCTTTGGATCGAACCATGAAAGACATACCGATGTCAGAAAGGCCATTTGGAGATAAAGTTATCATTTTTGGTGAAGATTTTAGACAAATTCTTTCTATTGTTCCCAGTGAAAGTAGACACGACATCTTCAATGCATCATTACATTTCTCTCGTATTTGGAACCACTGTAAAGTCCAAAGATTAACAAAAAAAACATGAGATTAATGGTTGAATGTAAACCATGTAATCTACAGAAAATAACTGAATTTGGAGAATGGATTTTGGATATCGGAGAAGGAAAGGTTGGTGGCGCCAATGATGGTGAAGCTATTATAGATATACCTGAGGATCTTCTCATTAACGATTGAGTTGATCCTCTAGGATCATTAATTCAATTTGTCTATCCTTGCATTCTCAAGGATCTAAAAAATCCAAATTTCTTCAAAGAAAGAGCGATACTTGCACCAAAACACGAGGTTGTCAATGTGATAAACGATCGTTTGTTGTCAGTGTTTCTGGGAGATGATAAGGTTTACTTAAGCTCTGATAGCACCGGTGAATCAGAGAATATTGAAAACAACTTGAATGAAAGTTTTTAAACTTAAAGAAGAGTTATCTTGTGTTGATAATCAAGTTAAAGTGTTGACTGAAGAAAAGGTTGAATTTTTAAAGAAATTAGAGTCTGATGAATGTGAAATAAAAGTTTTGAATTCTGAAAAAGAGGAGCTTCAATGTGAAATTTCTGAATTATCAAACGAACTTCAAGATTCTAACCGAGAGAATTTTCAAAACGCAACCCAACTAAAATATCTTTTGCTTGAACGATCTGATTTGAACAAGAAAGTTAAAGATCTTGAAGAGACACTTTCAAAGACAAATCATCCTGATCAAAGTTACATTTCAAAAAAATCTGAAAATTTTTATTGCTCTTGGAAAAGAGTTTTCATTAACTAAAGAATTATCTAAAAAGGAAAGAAATGAGTTCTTACTTAAAGAACAAGATTTCAAAGAGAAATATAAATTATTTTAAGATGAGAGAAAGATGTTCTTAATTAAAGAACAATCTTTTAAAAGTGATTACCAATCGTTTGATGATGATAAAAATTTATATTTGGTCATTATTAAAGGATTAGAAGATCAAATTTTTCATCTTACTAAACAATTTAATGTTTCCCCTTCTTCAAATGATCCAGGGGTTAAAGATTCTGAAGTTTGTTTAGAACATAAAGTTAATCATTATTATTTCTCTTCAGAAACTGAAAAGAATTTAGTTAAACCTCATGAATTTGATTCGTCTTCAGATCTTAAACATAAATATCTTTTGAAGATAAAGAAAAGCAAAGATAAAGTAATTGAAAACTATCGATCAAGATTTACCCTGGTGAATCTTCAAAATCTAAGTTTTATAAAGTTTCTGAAAATACTAGTTATTCTTCTCAGAAGAAATCTTCCAAGAAAAATACCAAGTATTTTTTGAAACAGGCTAGCACCGGATAAATTTATAGAAAGAAGAGTTTGCCTAATTATGTTCGTTAAGATTCAAGTTTCTTTCGTAAACCAGATATTCATTTTTATCATACTAAAATTAATTTGCTTTCGGAGTTTGAGAAAGAAGAAAAGAAATCTGTTTTGCAATGGGTACCTAAACCCGTAATGAAATGCGTACCTAAACCTATGATGAAATGGGTACCCAAGAGCACTAATAAGCCTAGATCCAAAGCTATATGGATACCGAAGACATCTTAATTTTATAGGAAATGGTTTCTAGTTAATTCAGACTAGAACCTGGACTAGAACCCAAACATCATTGGAAATGGTTTCTAGTTAATTCAGACTAGGACCCGGTCTTCATTGATATGGCTTCTACTTATAACAGAGAAGAAATCGTACATCATTGGAAATGGTTTCCAGATCATTTCAGATTGGAATTTGTGCTAAGTAAAAGGCTTTCAGTTACTTCAGACTGAAACCCAAGCTTTCGCAACAAAGGCTTCTAATCACTTCATATTAGAACTCGATTCTGAAAGATGAACCTTACTGAAATTCCTGCCCTGAGTTCAACTTCGATGCTGTATAGACAAAGGGGAGGTTTATTTTCATAATTTTTTGCTCCTGATTTGTTTTATGTAAGTTGAGTAGCATTTTGCGCTTATTTCCAGGGGGAGTTTCAGACACTCTTTGAAGATGACATCTTTTTTATAAAACTGTGTGCAATTTTTTACTGAAATAATTTTGTGCACACATTAACAGGTTTTGAGCTGAAAAGATATTTTTTTTATGTTAATTTATGATTCTCTAAGGGTATCATTGAGATTAATTGTTCTAATCTCTTTGATTTTCATGATCTCATTTATTCTGAGATTCTCTTTGTTCATCTCCCATATATTCTATATCCTCCCATGAGCTAATTCTTTCATAAATAAGTCTGATTCATTCCATATCAAATATCATATTTTTTATTTCATTCTGAATTCTGCCAACTCCCCATTCCCCATACATTCTGATCTACTCCTCAAATTTATATTGTCTTCTAAAATAACCCCATTGACCTTAATAGATTTATCTTTCATATGTTGACTTCGATTATGCACCAAATTGTGTGATATACATATATATCACACCTATGGTCTAACCAGAACTGGAAGACCTACCCAAGGAGCAAACCATTTGTTGTTTGTGTGGGTGAGGGTTCTTTAGGTCTATTAGTTGAGAAGTGTCAGTTATCCCAGGATACTGACATGGTCGAGAAGAGGTATAATGTAAATGAGAGGGGTATATTGAAAGGAGATGGTGGGTGCATCAGATCATGCTTTCATACACAATGAAGCTGACTGACTTATATTTCTGAAAATGTGAGCCGGAAGGAGCTTAGTTGAAAAATTATGAGAACTTAGAGTTAAGAAAGGATTAGAAGAAAAGAAAATCCTACCTACATTGTGTCGGCTAGGTAAACCACATAATCTATCAAGCCCTAGGTGACTTGACATTGAAAAAGACGTCATGGACCCAGTGACGCATGCACTTAACCCCACCAGCTACTCAGTTATCTCTCAAAAGATTTCTGTTTCAATAGTCATGGAGATATCGCACATTTCAATCAATATATCTTTTGTATATTATTGATATTGAAACAAGGAAGACATTTTCTCTGGTCTCCGACTTCATTTGTATGCACTTCGTGTTTAGAGCTGATTATATACACTTTTAGGACACATCGAGTCTGACAGTTTGCGTGACTATAAACTGCTAGTCTAAAGTGACTAAACTGGAACAAATATGAGTGATTCTTTCATGATAAATGATTTCACGATGACTATTTGGAAATACTACCAGTGTAAACATCACGCCAGTGCAGTGCAAACAGGAATCGTATGTGGACCTAGACTCAATTACTTACAAATGAATTTTTTCATTTTTTCTCAAATCAAGTTGAAAAGCTTTGACTTTATTGGTTTTTGTACGGAGGAAATATCATTGGAGGGGGAGTGATAAATTTGTTTAGAATAGGGAGATAGATTATTTATGTAAGAGAGGATATTGTTTTAAGGGGGAGCACGAGAGATAGAGTTTGTAATAATTCTGAGTTGTAATTGTTGTTGTACTGCAATTGTAATTTCACTGCATCTGTGTATCTGATGATTTTGCATGATGTTCATAACTCCTATGATCATCATGAGGGGGAGAAAATTCGAATTCAGAGACAACTGCTGAATAGTTTTTGTTGTTTTGATTGATCAAGGTGGAGAATTGTATCCAGTTCATGTTGCAAGGGGGAGAGTATTGGTTTCTGAAAAGAGAAAATACAAGATCAGAGGGAAAGAGATATGATTATTAAAGAGACACTGAAGAAGGGATGTTATTTGAAGACTCAGAGATCAAATAGAAGATAGTAGAATAGAGAGAAGAATAAAAGATTAAGTTTTGAAGATTGTTTATGAAGACTTGTAGATGTTTAGTTTTTAATTGTTTGTTCGTATATGTAATGACCTTGCAATGCACTTTAGTTGTAAATTGTTTTTCATCTCTAAGGGGAAGATTGTTAGGTACAAAATTATAGAGGTGAAAAATAATATTATATAAGTGCAAGGACTAAATGTGTCATGTAGTGAATCCTAGATGTTAGGTATAAATATAATTTTCCATGGGAAAATTATAATCACTTGTAACAGAACTCTCATAATTGTGTGTCTATTTTAAGGTGTAAAGAGAGTTAATCATTCAATCTAAGCAAGATTCATACTGCAATGTATTAATTCACCTAGATCATGAATTCACACCAACTATAAATTAGTACTAAAAGTAGGTGTTTCAGTCATGCTACTAAGAAATATTGATCAGCAGAGTGGTTTATGCAACGGTACTAGGCTACAAGTAATATCAATGGGTGACCGCGTTATAGAAGTTGAATTTATATCTGGGAGTAATATTAGCAAGCGAACATTTGTTCCAAGGTTTCGTTTGACGCCTTCAGATACCTTTCAAAATTCAAAGAAGACAATTTCCGCTTGTCATATGCTTTGCTATGACGATAAATAAAAGCCAAGGACAGTTACTATCGAAGGTTGGTTTGTTTCTCAAGAACCCGGTTTTCAATCGTGGTCAATTTTATGTTGCCTTATCTAGAGTTAAAAGTAGAATAGGTTTAAAACTTTTAATTTTAGACAAGGAAGGTAGAGTTTTCATCAAAACGACCAATGTTGTTTATAAGGAAGTATTTTCCGATTTATTATTTGAAACTATATATATACTTATTTATTAAATCTTATAATAATTTTATACTTTTTATATGTTTATATATTTTAATTAATAAGATCAACCCGTGAAGTACACGGGTAATAACCTAGTTATTAATAAAAGAGTAAATAGATTGACATTTGTCATCTTCTTATGATGCTAATGGCATATTCTACTACTAACATGTGTAAAATTATTACTTTAATATTAATTCTAAGAATTTAAATTAAGTTTCTTTTAAGATTAGATTATGATTAGATGCATCAAATCACAACAAACAATTTTTAACAGATTATTTAGTTAATAATTCGATGATGAGGATGATGATTATAATAAAAGTAATTTAAAAATTATTAATAATCATCTTTCTTGTTTTGATGATTTATACATAAAATTTGTTACAATAAAACATAGTAAATATCATTAGTACTAAAAGTTTAAATACACCTAAATCTAATATTAATTTTTAATTTTAAGTTTATATAGTTTTAAGCAAAAAAATTATTAAAGTTATCCGTGTAATTGTAACATCATTGTATTAAGACTGGTACGTGTCACTTCCTTATTCGTTAATTAAATTGATATTACTGAGTTGGACCGGTTATGGGTTGACACGTGGGTTCAGACACGTGAAGTGATTGAGTTAATTCGAGTATTTGGGTTAAAAGTTTAATAAAAGGTTACAACCTTGTTAATCATGAATTAAATTGGATCTCGATGATATAAGAGGGTGTTAATTGATAATGGGATCGAGTTATTGGATACCAGATCATTTTTATACGAGAAACGTATAAATATTTAGTTTCTTAACATTTCTTTTAATTCACCCATTCTAAACCTAATTAGGGAAGTGTGTGTATGTTCTGGAATCTCCTGGATAGCAGCTTGGGAAGCAAAATCGGGCTGAGGACTAGCTGGGATTCTTCTTCTTCTTCACTTTCATCTTCTTCATTTCATCACCTTTATTTCCAATTGAGTTTAATCTCTAAACTTAGCCTTTCGTTATATTAATTCACGAGAAATCGATTGGGTTATGTGTTTATAAGTTACTAGGATGAAGTGAACTCGACTGGGGACCATAATCACGAACAAATCAGGTTTTGAAGGGAAACTCGTAGTTGTGCTAAAACAGAGTACCTGTTTTTAGTTAACCGACTTTGAGCACTGTCGCGATCAAGGGATCGCACTCGGCGATGGGTCTAAGGCGGTTGGGAACTTAGCTCGGTCTAGTACGGGCGTGGTGGGGTGCTTGGTCAAGTTTGGGGGAGTGCGGTCGAGATGGAAGCATGACCATGATTAGGTCAGCTCAGACGCAATGGCCAGCACGACCACGGTGAGGGTGACCTCAACCGCGATCAGGGCACAGTGTGGGCTTTTATGTCATGTTGGGCTATTGGGCTGGGTTGGGCTACTGTGTGTGGGTCTGAGCTATTTTGCAGGACTACTTAGTGATACGAGTTGTTAACTGCGTTATTCAGGGTCACGGGTGGATTCGGGATTGGGACGGGGACGAGGTTAGGGATCCAGTGACTCATGTTTCAGTTATCAGGTGATATGCAAGTATTTTTATGAGATGCACTTGATGTTTCATTTAACAGTGTCTAGTAAAATTACTGGGTTTTACACGGGACTTGAGCCAGGTTATCGAGATTGTTTATATAATCATGCCCGTTTATTATGTGTTTTATAATTATGAGATCTTGTGATTCTGTGATATTGTGCTACACTTAGACGTACATTGTGATTACTATGATATACCTTATTGAGGACACGTGACTGCTTTGTACGGTTGGGAAATGATTCGATTCGCTCCCAACCTTATTGGGGACACAAGACTGCTTTGTGCAGGCACGTGGACCACGTGCGTGGGAGGGGGATCTCACCGGGATTGCCATTACTCAGGGACGATCATCTACGTGACAGATCTCATAATACCAGTTTAGCAGGGAACGCTAAACTATTTTACAAAGTTTTATGTTTAACTAACTTGCATTCTCACTAGCTAATTTAGCTAACATATTTTCCTAAACCTATGCATCTCAGAGACTCAGGGGAGTGAGAGTCGGACTGCTACACCGAAGTGGGCTCCACCTACTATTTTCTATTCGGGGATACTAGTTACCTTCTTAGAGGTAGTTATCTTTTGTGTTGATGTATGCCAATTTAATTACTTATGATATTAACTTGGGATCATCGTGACGTATACTGTACTGGACGAAATTAACCAGCTTTTGGGTGTATGATTATGGGGTTGTAGCAAGGTACTTGTATGTTTAATGCCACCTGGAAGTCTTGATTACGTAAGTCAAAACACTTATAAATCTAATTAGGGTATTGCTTATAAAATACACGACTTGTTATAAAAATTACTAGTTTATTAACTCACATATTATGTACATATTTTTAATAAAAAAAGTACTTACATAAATTTATAGAATGTACAAATTAAAAATACAAAAAAATTTTAAAAGCAATAATAATAGTATTATTACTCGTCATAAGTATTATTTTTCTAGCTGGTTAAATGGATATGAATACTTGTTACTTTTTATGACTCTTTTATATTTTTTATCTATAAACTTGTATAAGTCTAGTAGATGTAAAATGAGCTTTTAGTTTATCTATAATATTAATAGTTACATATTTGGTAACACCCTCCAAACCCGGCTAAATGTCACGTCATTGACTACACATAGGTGGCAATAACTAATTTAATATGCATTACATAATGTCAGAATATTAAGATGCACTGTTAATTAAACACTTTTAAGATACATGTACTACCATGTTTAACTGTTAATCTCAGCTGTACATAACCCCAAAATAGAAGTACATAATTTTCCCAAAAGCAGTAATGTCAACATAAAGTCAGACATATACAAAACTCTCTACAGTAGTCCCAAGCTCCTACTTCTGCTCTGGAGCTGGCGCTCCTATCTTCTATCCCACTGATATACACATTTGGACTCGAATACGTAAGAATTTCACAGTTCGTGAGTGCAAAAGGGTTTAAGCTCAATAACTAACACATAAGCACATACACGTTAATCATAGATACCCTACTCCTCTAGCATATCTCATGCATCACTAGCCTCTTCCTAGAAGGACTCGAGATCCAATGTAACACTGAGATTCCCATCTCAACTACGAAGACCCCTCCTCCTCCCCCTGCTACCAAGCCACACCCGTGGATGCTAATAAGAGTAATAAATCTTAGGAGCAACTTGCCAATAATCACAACCATATATATATGGTAACCCTACACAGGGTCAACTTACTTAGCCCACACGATTAACCATCGTGATCAACTCTACAGCGGATCTCATTTCCCAATTCACTATACATACACATGTATAACACAATAATAAAGGAAGGTAATATCATACCTGAGTGGCAGCTCACAGTGCCCACATTATATTCACATATAAAGTATAAACACTTAATGACTCAAAAGAAACGAAATGCCTTTTTAAAGAAACTCGTGTACTCACATGGATCACGATAGCTAACTTTAACTAGTATCGGTAACCCAAATCTATCTCAGCCTGATCTCTATTAGTTTCTGTACACACAATAAATCTTCACAGATTAACCCAGATCCAACAAGACAAGCCATGAACACCCAATAATCACTAACACAACTGATAAACCCCCAAAATATAACTCATATAGGCCCCAACGCCCAAAAGCACAAAATTGGGTTGATCGCGGTTGCGCTCTCCACAGCGGTCACGCCCAACCATTGCGGACCGTGTACATGAACCCTAGACCAAGCTCAGCCTTATGCCACCTTGGACCCCATCGCGGCCGTACTCCGCTCGTAGTGACCACGATGGAGGCGAGTTGCGGGTCCCCTACTTCTGTTGCAGCTCTGTCTAGGGGAGAATCATTCCCCAAAGTCGGTTCCCAGCATTATAAGCTCACAAAAACAACACAAAACACCTCTGATACATATGTCAACCAATTCCCCAGGTATCCCAACAATTAACATAACAAAAACTTGAGAAATTTACTGTTGCCCTTACCTTGCAACTTCGTAGAACACAAGATGAAGGTTTGATGATGAATTCAACAACAAATAACCCTTTAACCTTTGCTTTATTTCTGTTCCAGCAACTCAATCACACACACAACACTTTTGTTAATCTCAATTAAGTGAAGCAATGGAAAGAAAGCAAGGCCAATGTGTTATACAATTATACGTTCCGGTTATATCGCAGGTTCGACACCAATACCCGACCCTGTTATCACGATTTCAGCATTAACATCAATAAATTCCATTTAATCTTGTCAATCCATATTTATTATTAAT
Organism: Centrapalus pauciflorus; assembly: GCA_020465985.1. Classification (NCBI taxonomy): domain Eukaryota; kingdom Viridiplantae; phylum Streptophyta; class Magnoliopsida; order Asterales; family Asteraceae; genus Centrapalus; species Centrapalus pauciflorus. Next base: position 78,155 of record JAANYP010003107.1, read on the forward strand.
CCACTAAAATTATTATCTGGTGCCACGTGATATCGGTCCCGACACGTATAATCCGTTAATCAGGACGTAGTTGGACCAAAATAATAATCACTATTATATTTAGTCAATGGGATAATTACACGTACCTACTCAAAAGTCAGGGTGTTACAAATCACCCCCCCCCCCCTAAAAAGATTATATCCCGGATTCTAACTCTGACTCTAGAATAGATGAGGATAGCGACTCCGCTTTTCAGTCTCAGGCTCCCTCCCAAGTCGTGCTGGTACCTTGACGATGTCTCCACTGAACAAGTACCAATGTGTGACAACCATGAAAGGGGATATCACGAGGGTAGGAAACTATTCAAATGTCATACCCAAAATCGAAATTGAACTTTAGCAACTAAGAGTTTGAAACAGAAGATAAGTTGCGAAAAGTTAGACACTTCGATAGTTTACCTAATTTTCTGTGTTCGACGCAAAACTTTCTAATGATTTTCGTACAACGCCTAGATAAGTATATCAAGCTAAAAATGATTCAAATACAATACTACATAATCTTGAATTCAATTATTAATTAAAGTAAACATATGTAACAAGTACAACTAAAGCTTAAGGATGACATCCATACTTTCCTATTTTGACTGAATAACAACAAACTTATAATTATATAAATGATAATAAATATGAAAAATATAAATTTGAAAGACAAAAATTATATGAATATAACTTACACATGCTAAAAAACTTATTTATGCCACAAACTAGTAAGAAAATGAGTTTAAACTTTACCTTTTGTAAGCAACCAACTTATAAATACACATAATTACAACATTTAAAAAAAATTAAAATAAAAACTTGGAAAATACCCCATAGGGCCGGCCATGGTGAGGTGTGGTGGGGGGTGACCCTCTTTTCCAAGTTAAAAGGCCATGCAAGTCTCATTTTTCATCATTTCTTACCCACCACTTCTCTCTCTAACTTCTCTCACTAGAAAACCCCTATTTTCTCTCTAAAATTCTGCTGAAACATTTCTTCAACTTCATCCCAAAAATCTATCAAGTGGAAGTTCTAAGGTAAGAACAAGTGTTCACGTCACTTGCATGAACACTAGTTGCAATCTTCTTCTTCTTTTCTTAAGTTTTCTTAATTTTTTTTATCATCTTTCACCTACTTTTTCTTTCAAAAACCTTCTTGGATCTTGATGTTTGTAGATTAAACATCAAAGACATGAAGTGTGTCTAAAAATGATGAAAATACATGATCACACCCATGTCAAGAACAAGAAGAGGGTTAAATGAACTAAAAAATGCACATGCATGGTGAAACAAAGTTCAAACACTAAAAATCCCACACTCTTTGAGTTTTATTTGGGGTGAATGTGTTATATATAAAGATACCTGACACCATTTATATGCAGAAAAATGAGTTCAAAGCCTCTAAATTTCAGATTTATAAACACACACAAGTTTGATCTTTCAAAAAGGTGCATGTTGTCCCCAAAATGTTTGACAGACTTCCACTCACCACTTCAAGTTGTCGTATCTCACTCATTACTCAACCAAATGATCTGATTCTCTCTGAAATTTAATTTAATGACTTATCTTTCAAACCCATCTGGTCCCAAATAAATGCACTAAGTTTTGGATGCCGAAACGTATTTTTAAAGTTAAGTGTGCATTAAGCAAATATCTGGGAGAATGTTCATATGACTTGTAAATAACATAACTCTAACACTAATGCTCCAAAAGAACTTTATTTTTCTTCTGGAATTTAGTATTATGAGTTAGTTTTCAAATGAATATGGTTTCACTTAAGTCCAATGAGTTTTGGCCCTTCAAACAGTCCATGCAAGAAAGGTGTGCAATCTGGTCAACCTTCTTGACTTTTTTTTTTTTGTATTATTTATAAGATGGACTTAATCATTTCCAAAAATAGTGTAAAATATGCCGAAATCTTCCTAGAACATTGAACTTTAATATATAAGAATATTATGACCTGAGTAAAGCTTTAAAGATACAAAAAGTTCATGCATAGTGAGATCTACAAAATCTGGACAGATTGTGTTTTGTCCACTTTCACTCTGCAATCATGAACTTTGTCTTCTTTTGAAATACCTTACAAAAATAAATTATTTATTCATTCTTTATTCCAATTATTTTATATATTTTAACTCCATGCATAATAAAAACCAAATCTATAAATAAAATGTCATTCATATAAAGGATTTATGAACAACCAAAATGACATTTGTAGGTCCCGTGAGGTTCCCAAAGTATATAGCTTGAAGCTGTAGAGGGGGGTTGAATACAGCTATTTAAAAACTACACACTATTTTCTCAATGTTTGTATGTATTATTAACAAACTGTTAATTACAAACAAGCTTGAATGCGGAAAGGTTCAAGCTGAGATGACAGATACAACAGTATGTTCACTAGTCTAAGACAGACTCAAACTAGATTACAATGAATACACTCACTGATAAGCACTCACTGTGTTTACAAGACTTAGAGGAACAACTTAAGTAGAACAGCTTAGACACAAAGAAACTGTATTACACAAGCAGGCTTGCATGCATGAAGAATATACTTGCACGTTCACTCTTGGCTTCAGCACTTAGCTTTTTGGCTTAATCTTTCTGTCCTTAGAAGTTTCCTTTTATACTCACTCAGAGGATCTAAGAGAAGTTTCTTCATTGGACGAAATGAAAAAGGAGGAGTCTTGTTGAAAAGACAACATAACCTTTTCTGCACTTTCTGAAAAGCAGACTTGCCTTCTTGTGTGCAGAACTTTTGTCTTTTCACTTTGTCTACTGTTGCATTGCCTTTAACTAAATAAGGAATGTCAACTTTGCGTCTTTCTTCCTTGTAAAGGCCTATTTTGATATAAGAAAAAGGTCTGTCACCCTTTTTCAAATAACCTTTTGTCTTCATGTTACAGAACAGCGTGGGCAGGCTGAGCAGTTCTGTTTTCCACTTTGTCTTCGACTTTGTAAACTGATCTTGTAGTAAAAAACAATACATGATGACTTGGAAACGTATTCCATAAAGTGTTTAGCCTGTTCACAAAGAACAGGTTCTGTTCACAAAGAACAGAACACTTGAAAAATGCCCAAGCTGCTCACCAGTGTAGAGCAGCGTAGACAGTTTATGTCCAGCCTGTTCAGCAGACAGAGCAGCTTGGACAAACTGTCTTAGTTGCAACACATGCAACACATAGAACAACTTTTGACTGATATTGCGAATCATTTTCAGGTTTCAATAAGGCATATAACAGGCCTTAATTTCAACCTTCAAATGCATAAACATGTTTGATTAGAAATCTCCCCCTCAGATGTAGAACAGGTTTGACTGAGGCCTTTTTGTGCCTAACAATCTCCCCCTATTTGCAATAACCAGTCTAAGCTGGTTTTGTCAAAAATCACTATACATTCTTACAATACATTTGTTGAAATAGAATTACAACATCAACATAAAGTAAAAGATCAGTTTATATATACACTGATTTTTGATTATATTTGAACAACACATGTTCTTACAAAAGTACAACTAATGTACTGATGTATATTACAACTAATGTAAAATGAAATTACAACAAATGTAAATAAAGTACAACTGATGTACATTGGACTGTTTTTGTTGGGAGCGAATAATGGTAAGCCTGTCCAACTAATGGACAGCTTCCATTCTTCACCTACCCATATGGTAGATGGACTTCATTGGACTGGAGGTGACATTCCTTGTTTGAATTTTCTTTCAAGTTCTTCCCTCGTTTCTTCCATTTCTTCAATTTCAACTCTGAGAAACATGAAGTTAGAATCTTGAAGCTCACCTCTGTTATAGAATCCTTTCAGCTCATCCCATATGGCTGCTCTCCATAAGCTGGACTGTCTGAAGGAGGAGGCAATCCTGAAGGCTGCAAGCTGCTTAAGACCAACTTTATGTAGGTCTGAAGCTCTTTGAAAGCATTTCTTTTGAGACAAGGGATCTACAAAAAATGCCCCTAACTCAGGCTCTTCAATCACTTTGCCATCTTCAAATTCTACTCCTTTAGGCAGGCTGTGGTCAACTCCTTTAATTTCCACAGCATAATCTCCTTGTTCAATCATTATAAGGAGTTCTTCCAGCTCTGTGTCCTTCTTAGTTCTCCTGGCCTTTATTTTAGGATGTGTCACAAAGACACCTTCACTTACTTCTTTAGAGATCAGGCCAAGGTCCTTTACTCTTTCCATCAATTTCTTGACATATGCCCTGATTTCCTTAGCCGTTTCTGACTTTGATTCACTCAGGGCAACTGTCAGTTCAATCCATTCTCTGTACCCCATCTGTGCTACGTCAGTGTGGTCATATGTTTCCAATTCTGGGCCTGTTGCACCCATCCTTGTTATTTTCAGCTTCCACTGACTGCCTTTCCTTGATACAGGGACAGCTTTGACAATTGCTTCCTTGGCTAGCCTTCTTTCAGCAACATCATGAAACTTTTTCTTTGCCAAGTTGTCAAAGTGGTATTGAGCTCTTGCATGAGGCACTGTAGATATGGTCACAGAGACCGGAGTACCTTTTTCTACTTCCTTTTCCTTCTCCCCTGCTGATTTTCTAGCAGCTTCCATTATTTTCTTTTGCACCTCCAGGGTAGACATTTTAATTTTCTTTGCTTCTTGGAGTGCAAAAGATTTGGCAGCTTTGGCAGATTCTTCTTCTTTTCTCATGACCTCCAGGGCTTGAAGCTGTTCTTCTCTAAACTCAAAGTACTTGTGCATAGGAAGACCCATCTCTTTAGCCCTGGCCTTGTGAAATTGAATTTCTGCTTGTTCCTGCTGCATGGGATCAACATCTGCTTTTTCTTTTCCTTTAGCTGCTGCTGTAGTGATAGCAGCCTCAGGAATTTCCTCTTCTTCTTCTTCTTCTTCTTCTATTATAATTAGATGCCTTCTTTTACTGCTGGGCCTGTCCTCAGAGATGAATTCCTCCCCCTTAGACTGAGCAGGGTTTGGACATTAGGGTTAGACACTTGCAGTCATGTAACACTTCAAACGGAGCCATCTTAATCGTGGTGCGATAGCTATTATAAGCAAATTTAACTAACGGGAGATGCACATGCCAACTACCACTGAATTCAATAGCACATGCTCGCAACATAACTTCAAGTGTTTGATTTGTACGCTCAGTCTACCCGTCTGTTTGAGGGCTATAAGTTGTACTCGTGTACCCAAATCTCTTAGGAAACTTTTCCAGAACCGCAAATTAAAGCAAGTGAAGCAATCAGAAGTAATTCACTTTGGAATCCCATGCCTCGACATTATCTATTAATGTACAGCCACGCAAGTTGATCTATCGTAATCGTACCCCAAACAATAACAAAATGAGCACTCTTAGTAAGTATATCCACTATGACCCAGATCATGTCGTTCCCCTAAATCGTGCATGGATGTCTAACGATAAAATCCATCGTGATATGATACCACTTCCACTCGGGGATCTTTAGTGGCTGTAGGCGGTCGTGCGGCTTCTTAAGTTCACTTTCAACTCTCAAACCAGTCACACACTCTTTGATGTATTGGCTCACGCCTCTCTTCATCCCAGGCCACCAATTAACCTCTATGAGATCCCTTTACATCTTAGTACTCTCTAGATGAATAGATAACCTTGATTTATGGGACTCGTCGAGAATCAACTGTCACAAATTTCCAACCCTGGGAACCCAAACCATGTCTTTTAACATGAATAGGCCCATGTCATCCCTGACCAGTTATTTGCCCAACCAATATATATATATATCTCTCTCTCTCTCTCTCTCTCTCTCTCTCTCTCTCTCTCTTCACATTTTGCTCCCGTAGACCCTCATGTTATGCTAATCTCAGGATATCAATTAGGTTAGAAGTAATCTCGAGCCTCGCAGCGCGGGAAATGATCGTTTGGGCACATGCCTTACGGCTCAAGGCGCCCGCTACGACTTTCCCATGGTGATACTGTGTCTCATAGTCATAGTCTTTCAAAAGCTTTAGGCTTTGCCATTGTCGCATATTCAATTATTTCTGATTAAACAGATATTGAAGGCTTTTATGATCAGTGTAGACAATAAACTGAGACTCATACAACTAATGTCTTCATATCTTTAGCTCAAAGATGATGTCATCAACCTTAAGGTCATGCATTGTATGATTCTCCTCATAAGTCTTAAACTGTCTTGAAGTGTAAGCAATCACATTGCCTCACTGCATGAACACACATCCCAACCTTGTACCTGAAGCATCACAATATACCATGAAATCATCAGTAACCTCTGGTAATCTCAACATTGGTGCATGACATAAATGGGTCTTCAACTCAGTAAAAGCAGTCTCCTACTCCTCATTCCACTTGAGTGGTATGACCAACGGTGTCAATCTCGTCAACGACATTGCAATTCATGAAAAATTCTAAATAAAACAGAGGTACTTGCTAGTCCTAGAAAGCTATGCATCTCTGACACGGACTTAGGAGGCTTCCAGATCATCACAGCCTTAAGCTTCACTGGATGCACATTTATCTCTTTGCTTCTCACAATGTGGCCCAAAAACTACACATATCGTAGCCAGAATTCACACTTTGAAAACTTCACATAAAGTCTCTCTGTCTGTAGCACACTCAGGACCTCCCTCAAGTGCTGCTCGTGCTCCTCAGCACTGCTCAAGTGGATCAATATGTCGTTTATTAACACAATCACTAATTGATCCAACATAGCTCTACACACCTTGTTTATGAAATCCATAAAGGCTGCAGGTGCATTAGTCAATCCGAATGTCATGACTAAGAACTCATAGTGTACATAGCTCATCCTTAAGTCTGTTTTGGGCACATCCTCTTCCATGACCTTCAGCTGATGATATCCAGATCGTAAATCAATCTTCAAAAAGTAGCTAGATCCCAGTAGCTGGTCAAATAGATAATTAATGCATGGAAGTGGATATTTATTCTTCACCATCAGTTTATTTAACTCTCAATAATCGATAAACATTCGGATGATACTGTCCTTCTTTTTCACAAAAAACACTGGTGCTCCCCACGGTGATGAGCTCAGACAGATAAATCCCCGATAGAGCAATTCCTATAACTGAGTCATCGTCTCTCTCATCTCAGTAGGTGCCAACCTATATTGCGTTTTAGCCATTGTCACCGCTCCTAGGATTAGATCAATCCAGAACTTTACCTGTCGATCTGGAGGTAACCCATGTACTCATCTGGGAATACCTCGAGAAAATATCTAACCACAGGTACATCCTCTACTTTTTTATTCTCCTTCTGCGTGTCCATCACATAAGCCAGAAAAGTTTCACAACCTTTAGACTCGTATCTCTGAGCTCTAGCCATCCTATCTTGCCTTTTCGTCTCTCCATGTACACTGCCACACTCTTAGTGGCTGAAATCGGTATCCTGATCATCTTTGTAGCATAGAATATCTGCCTGTCGGGCTGTCATCTAGTCTATACTCACTATCACATCAAAACTGCCGATCTCCATAGGCAATAAATCGATCAAGAACCGATTTGTGTCGATCTCGAGTACACACTCACGATAAACACGAAACGCTAAGGCAGTACTCTCGTGCACTCTTTTGATAATCAATGACACCAATAACATAGTAGGAGTAACAGTAAAGTGGTCTACTCAGAATCAAATAGGACTCACACAGGCAAGTCGTTGCATATGTACGTACCCGATAGAACATCTGGAGCCTCACTGGCCTCTTTGGCTGTATCCTAGAACAATCGACCTCTAGCTCTCGACACAGTGTCTTTACGGGTGGCAGATGGTGATGGCTCTGCTCGAGCACCGCTTGTACTCGCCGCCGTGACCACTAATGCTGTCTTGGGACAGTTTTTTATTTGGTGCCCTAGATTCCCACAGCAGAAGCATAAGGCCTCACTGGCCATACATGTGGTCGTGATGTGGCCAAACTGACTGCATTTAAAGTAACTAAACTAATCGGCGACACATGACCGATGTCTCGGTGGTGGCATATGTGGCAACCTCTCTCTACATAAGATCTATCAACCCTGCTCTCTGATGCTCGGGACCCCTGTCCCATACTACTCTAGCTCTCTTGCTGGCTATCTCTCTGACCATGGCTCTGGGACCCATATTGTTGGGTTTTAGGGTTATGAAAAATGTTTATTAAACAATTTCCCAAACAACTGGAGCAAATAAAATATATAAACAATTTATATAAAACCCAAACAAGATCAAATGCTAATACTACAAGAACAAAAATAAGAACATAAAGAAACAATATGAATAAGAAATCATACCTCGGGAGTGACTGAATAAGATCTTGTTGAACCCTTGATACCTTGCAAACCACAAAAGGAGGTGATCTCTAAAAGTATCACACACTAGGATAAATCCTAGCTTACAAAAGAATACTAGTTCTTACTTTAGTTTTCTAAGGAGAAAACTTATGTATGATCAATTCAATGCTCTAGACAGAATGCTCTCTAATGCTTAGAATTTGAGTGCAAGAATGAATGAGGAGGGGGAGGCCATGGCCTTTTAGGGATGTCTCCCTTGCCCTTAGCTTTTTGCACTCACCAAAATCATATATGATAATGTTCTTCTTAATTATTATGCAAACACTAATTCTCATTTCATGAATAAAGACTTTAATTTAGGTTTAATAATTATTTAATAAATAAATAATTATCATAGGTTTTAAACCGTTGCCAATATCTTCCATTTCACAAATGGAAAGTCATTTTATTATCTAATTAGAAACCCTAATTACTTTCCTCGTTAGTCCTTGATCCAAATCAAGGTCTATTATCACTCACTAAAATATTACACTTATAATATATGTTCTTGAATTGATCAAACCCATAAATTTATTTATGGAAAGTTTTTGTAAGCTCATCATCCCTTTTGTGTGATGCTTTAGGTTCATCTTGGAGTAGCCGTATTATCAGGGTAACATCTCCAGGGCAGTATAGGACCAACAAACTCCCACTTGCCCTGAGCATGATGCTAGAGTATGATACATGCAATGGTTAGCGTCTAGTAGCACGCCACCGCCACTAGCCCTTAATGAATATACTGCTTTCTGTCAGTAGTTGTCATCGATTCTGATCAATGTCATTTTGATTTATTTGACAATTATCCCTTTGTTAGCTTAATGTCTATATGTTGAAGCGGAAGCATGGATCTCTTTCAAGTTCACCAAGGTTCAATGATTGTTTACACTTGACTTGGATGTAAACTGATGAGTCAAACATTCCAGCTGACCGAATCAACACCTTTGGGCATGGCCATGCACATTCTTCAGTTTAGATCCTAAAGAGGCCTAAAGATATCTCTCCTACCGGGTAGGAGGAACTAATCCCATCCGACTACGTATGTTCTGATTGTGGTTCACAAGGTGTCCAACTTCAATCTTTATAATCACCCGTGTTAAATATGACGTTTGATCTTGTTAAGACATTTGATTCCCACATTAGGAACCAATATGTATCTCAGGTCTAAGGATACAAAGACAAGGTCACTTCGAGATTACTTTTGATCATAATCCATGAAGTCATCTCGGAGGAGGGTCTATCCAATGTCGGTTCTGTAACTGGATACATGTGAGTATGACGCATTGTGTGCCTATATTCATCCCTTTGAATATCAACCAAACAAGTCACAACAATCTTAATTCACTGTCATTCCCACAACAGTGATCGATTGTGGATTTTTAAAATAAAATATAATATTCAGGGATTTAAACATGCTAAGATAGAACACAATATAAACTAATGAGACTTGATCACCAAGTGTATAGTCATCCTTATGAATACCATCAATTCATATGGTATATATTGTTTATTGTTCCACAGAAATACTATGACTGGAAAATATATTTGCTAATACCAAGACATTCATTTAATGAATATCAATATCAAATAGTTATGAATTATATTTACATTTGCACGCAAGCATGGGTAATCCTAACAAGGATTTTATTTGCAGTAAATCATCATTTGTCATATTTTGAAACGAACTCAAAATATCGATTTTCATTTGATCCCATATCAATGTATGATCAACTTCTAATTACTTTACGTGATTGTGATCACAACACATATTGATTTGAATATAATGAACATTTCATTTATTCAAACTTCATATTGTTATTTAATGGACCTAAACACATTTATGTGTAACACCTTTACTCATGTTTATTTATCTGGTAGTCCAACATATCAAAACCTCTCATTGTTCTTCTTCAAGAACATCATGTGCTTTGAATATAACTCAGTAACGTTTATTGGATTTGACTAGTATTCTGCATAAGTTTAGTGCACATTATTACACAATACATATCCAAATGGATTTGTATACTATCTAGCTTATTATATATGCTAGAACATTGAGTCGTCCTCAATTAATGTCTCTTAAATTTCTTTACATCATTCTCTACTTATGTTATAAGATGTTTCTTCCAATTTCTTTATTGAAAACCAATTCCTAAGAAAGATGTAATCCTTTTATGATGGAATTTTATTTTCAATAACAACTACGTCCCGTTCATACACAATAGGAGTTGCTACTGCGCTCTCTCTAGTCTTATTGCAATACATTACCTTTGGATTTAGTGATACTGTCTCTATTATCAATTTACTTTAACCAATTTGATTCGGTAATGCATCTTACCAATTCATAATATCAAAACATACTTGTATTTAATAGTAGATTGATACAGTCATTGTTCTATATTATTAAATTGATGACAGTCAAAGATAGAGATGATTCAAGTCATACTTAAATCATTTTGGTACCTATTATGGTGATAATTTTACAAACAAATTCAATAACATTTAATGAATATGTTCTTTAAAATAAAATAAGGGTTAGGTGTCATTTTCACCATCCAACTTTTAGATTTTTTTTGATTTAGCCATTAAACTATTTTTTGTCCTGATTTAGCCACTAAACTATTTTATATATATATATATATATATATATATATATATATATATATATATATATATATATATATATATATATATATATATATTAAGCCACTAAACTTTCTTTTTACTGTTTTAACCACAGAAAAATGTCCCGATTTAGCCACTAAACTATCATATTTTGTACCGATTTAGCCAATAGCTTTATTCATTTTCCTCAAAAGAGAATAGTAAACTAATGTTTAGTGGTTAAATCAGAACAAAAAATAGTTTAGTGGCTAAATGATATAAATTTGAAAGTTAAATGGTCAAAATGATACTTAACCGTTAAAATAATTTCATTATTCATAATAATGAGTTCACCGTAACTTCAGTTTGCTAACGAATGTTCCTTATGTCATACTAAGAATGGATAGTCAATGTTTAAAAAATAATGACAATGAAGTAAGTTAGTAACTTTAATGGGCACTGTTGCAATTAATGTCTACACATTGTCCCATTTCGTATTTTGTTATGCTACTATGATTTTCTTTTAGTTTCCATTGGTCTTTATTTTCATAAAACTAGGAATCTTAAAAAAAACATATTCATTTCCATCATATAGAAAACAAGATACCAGATCCGTCAGTCAAAACAACTTTTAGAAGTGCTAGTCATATTAGTCTTCTTTTCTCAGCCTTTCAAATATTCTTTTTTTTATTAACAATCATATTGTTAATCAAAACATAAACAAATTAGGATTTTGTCTTTCTTAAGGTCAAGGATTATTATTCGAATATTTCAAATCAATCCATCAACCTTTCAAGAAACAACAGCCCACCCTTCGTTCATATTCTAACATCTAGAACATTCATTAGCTTAGAGATATACTTTTTTTTAAAAATCCTTGCATATAATGCAAATTTGTAATAGATTTTGTTATTGTACTTACACTTTTAATGAACAATAAAATACATTTGAAATCAAGCTAATCTAGGTTTTCAACGAAAACTCTTATGTTCATAACATTAGTGTTTAAGTCAAAACACCTAGATGTATATTAAGAAGTCACTATATAGATACCTCGTCTTTTGAGTAATCAAGTGATTGGCTTGGGCACTTTTCACTCATGATATTTCAAAAGCAAGTTTGCAATCTATGATGTTCATTTTGAACATGATTTGTAATTATATCACAAAGGGTGATGTTAGAAATTCGTATTTCCTTTCATTCTTTGAGAATAATTCTCTAAGAATGTTACAGTCGAAGATCCTTTAATCGTATTAAAGATAGTCATCATAATTCTAAAGTAATTCTTTAGACAATGACTTATTATTTTAATTCTATAAACCAATTACCCTTCTTGTTTTTCTCTAAACATTGGTTTAATTGGTTGAGATCCATAATACACCATTCCATGAAATTGGGTAAGGCACTCTTTGCATAGTTTGGCTACTATGGTAGGTTTATCACCAATTGCATAGCATGAAATTATCCTTTATTAGAATCAAAGACAAGTTTATCTCATCTATGCCTTGGGCCCATGTCTTATGTGGAAATCACCAATTAAGTTGACCATTTAACACTGTGTGATAGTTGGCAAAAGACTGCTTGGAATTCGCAATAATCACCTTGTTTCGTAAGAAAGAAAATTCATGCAATTGGCTTGGGAACTTCTTACATGAATCACATCTATACTATTCCAAGTGGTGTTTAAATGGATGACATCAACTTAAATTCAACAAGGGTTTTTCATTGTGAAATAACTTTAACATTCGTGAGTGCCCACATAAATCGTTAAAACGATTACTTTATAAAATCATATTTCATAACATCCCTTACATTTCATGTTAAATAATTTAATATGTAACGCGCAAAATTCAGTTTTACATTTAAGTTAAAGTTTATTTCATCATGATCATTAATTCATAATCAATGCTATTATAAAATCATATTTTATAAATATATCTATTCACAATAAAATCCAAATCTATGTATTACCAATCTAAATTCGGTTACATCGGTATTAAGCAGGATCCAGGTGGGAGGAGAGTCACATAGGACTACTTAACATCCTTTCCATCTTTGGCTATATACATCATTTTGACAATTCCATCATGACAGCGATCTTGTAATTCATTATAGATTCATTACATCAATATCAGACTTAATCTTAATCGATATTCTAGGGTTCCATGATTTTATTTCACATTTGTATATCACGTATACAGACAAATAAATATATCATGGCAAGGACCCAAGTAATTTTCAACTAACAATTGTCGGATACCTGATTCGACTATGTGTTACTAAAACATAGCGATTTTAGGGCCTATGAATGTATCAAAGCCAGGGAAATCCATGCATGACCAACTTGTTTTAATAACCAAAGTTTTTATTAATTATTAAAGAATTATTTCAAAAAGATTTAATTATATAACTAAATCATAAAAGACTTTAATTTCCATATTTGAAACATCCTTTAATTCTTAAAATCTCCATATTCAAGAATAAGAAATTTCCTTAATTAGAACATTCACTTTCATATGATTTCATGTTTTGTTCAACATAAAGAATCAAACATTATAATAAAGAATAAAACTTTATCACCAAATAACCATGAAATCAAATAGGGTTTCAATGATATGATTTTAGATGATGAAGTTTTAATTTTATGAAAAATAAGATGTGTGATTATAAAATAAGAAAAATAGGATAGGTGATAGAAAAGTAAGAGAGAGAAAGAGAGAAATCGAGTATTATAAAAAAAGATATGGTAGGTAATATATAAAAGTAAGTGAGAGAATATGAAAAGTGGTATTTTGAAAAGTGAAATGAAAATTTATGAAACTGTTGTTAAGTAAACAAGTTTTCATTTTTTATGAATAGTGATATGGAAATTTTGGAAATTTTTGGTAACTAAACGCACCCTAATACCACTGTTGGGTTTTAAGGTTATGAACATTTATTAGAAAATTCATAAGCAACGAAATCAAATAAAATGCATAATCAATTTATATAAAACACAAAGAAGATCAAATGTTAATACTACAAGAACGAAAACAAGAACATATAGAAACAAGATGATAAGAAATCATACCTCGGGAGCGAATAAAGAAGATGTCGTTGAAGCCTTGACACCTTGCAAACTACCAAAGGAGGTGATCTCTAAAACTATCACACACTAGGATAAGTCTTAGCTTACAAAAGAATACTAGTTCTTACTTTAATTTTCTAAGAGAAAACTTATGTAAGATCAATTCAATGACCTAGAGAGAATGCTCTCTAATGCTTAGAATTGTGAGGTGCAAGAATGAAATGAGGAAGCCTTTGTATTTATGGTGAATGAGAATGATGGAATTAAGAAAATAAGCCATTTGCATTACACGGAAACTTAGGGCAACAAGACCACAAATGGGGGAGGCCGTGGCTTTCTAGGGCCGGCTCCCTTGCCCTTAGCTTGTTGCACACTCCAAAATCATATATCGTGATGTTCTTCTTAATTTATGCAAACCCTAATTCCCATTTCATGAATAAAGGATTTAATTTAGGTTTAATAATTAATCAATAAAGAAATTATTATCGAAGGTTTTCAACCTTTTATAATATCTTCCATTTCATAAATGGAAAGTCATTTCATTATCTAATTAGAAACCCTAGTTACTTTCCTCATTAGTCGTTGATCCAAATCAAGTTCCATTATCATTCAATAAATTATAGAACTTATAATATCTATTTTGATTTGATCAAACCCATAATTCTATTTATGGAAAGCCTTTGTAAGCTTAGCATCCCTTTTGTGTGACCCTTTAGGTTCGTCTTGGTGTAGCTGAATCATCAGGGTAACATCTTTAGGGCACTATAGCACCAGCACATATCTCTGACTCGGTCCCCTCGATCTAGCATCTCTGCCTCTATCTCTGTCCCTCTCTTGGTATTTGTCTACGGTAACCAGAACTCTGCCTGCTGATAATGCCCCTGATCAAAAGGTAATATATCTAGAATTGCTCTAGTAACTGGAGGACTGATCAAATGTCCCTGTGTGCAGTCTTGCCGGCGGTTGCTTTTGCTGCTTCTATATCTCTTTGTCACGCATACGTGCCATCTCTAGCGTCCTGGCAAACGTAGTAGTACAATGAAGGCCCACAAACTCTCGTATGTAATGATCGTAGCTCATAAATGAAGGCATCGACCTTCCTCCTCTTTGTATCCACATGATGTGGCACAAACTGGGAATACTCAGTAAATCTATCCACATAATGCTACACAGATAACTCTCCATGTTGTAGATGGAGGAATCAACACTACATCTCTTTCTACTCATCTCTGGGAACATACCAGATCTCAAAATAGTCTTAAACTGCTCCCAGGTCATAGCACAGGCTCGTGAAGCTGTCATCAAAGACTCATTGGACTTCCAGCACGGAGACGCCCCACATCTGAGTAGATAAGTGGCATACCCTATGTCACACCCCGTTACCCCGGTTGGCAGCGAGGCGTGACGAGTGCGGAGCGTAACCATAATCATAACGAACAACCACTACATGAACGTTTTCAGAAAAGTATATTGATATAACTTCGAAATATTTCTATTGTTTTACATAGCCCGAATAAAATGAAGAGTAGTTCGCAAGTTACAGAGATTTAAATACATAACTGGATTAACAAAAATGATGCAAATAAATCTTCGAGTTTGAAAATGATGCGACTTTAAAATGAACGAAAGCCTTGGAATGTTTTCGATGAATGCGCATGTCTTAATTACCGGAAAATACATGCTAAAATTCGTCAACAAATTGTTGGTGAGCTCATAGGTTTACGTGAAAAGACCAATTGTATGGACATTAAAAGATGAGTTGAATTTATAAAGCATAAATTCCATGTATGTATTACATAAACCATCATGCAACCGAAGCTTAATTAAATGAGTTTGCCCTGTGCAGTATCCCCGACTGTGATACCGTGGGCATTCTGTTGGTAAAAAGTGTAAATTTTTTCAAAGGAAAAAGTGTATTTTCCATGTTTTTGGACCAAATATAATTATATATAATTGTGATAGATATAATGAATATTTTGTGGATTTGTATTCTCCTTGAAGAGAGGATTCCAACGATATAAAGAACGTCCAAAACGGAGCTAAGATGAATGAAATATCGATGCTCAAAGATTGGTGTTTAGAATGAATGAAACATCTTCTAAGTGTGTGAAGAGAGTCCCTCATAGGAAGGAAGATGAAACCAAAGTGGGTCTATAAAGAGGAGTGTTCAAAGCCATGGCAAGATTGTTTGTGGTTTTACTCCAGTGTCTACCCGCGCGCAGGGGGAGTGCAAATCTTGGACCTCGAAGGCTAAAATCCACAGAACTCGTGTACGCCAGCACCTGCGGACACGAATGCAGCTCCGAAAATCAGGGCTCGTGCAAGACAACTTTTTTACTCCTGGTGAGAGCAGGTTGCGTGAAGGCTGGCCCGGTCCAAGCTGTCCTTGAACAGGCTGGTCAGCAGCAGCGTGAGGCTCAAGCTGTTCGGCCAAACCTGATCAGCAACTTGAGGCCCAAGCTATTCCAGAACTGATAATTAAATCAGCGGCTGACTGATTTAATGAGCTGTTACTATTTGGTTTCAACACATAATTACTCATCATTAATTGACAATAAATCTTGTAATAATGGAGTATTACAAAACGGTTTTTGTAATTAAAAAGATGATTAATTTTGTTGTTTCAGCTCCAATTTCCTATAAAATAATAGGAGATTCAACACACTTGATACGACTTGGAAACACTTGAGATATTTTGAAATTATTTGCACTTTGAACGGCGAGACGTTGCTGCTTCCAAGAATGAAGATCACTTAGAATTCACGTGTTTTTCCAGGAAAGTTGGTTACCTCCGACAATACACGCTGCTTTGACTGTTGTACCCTGGGAAACAGACTTCGAATCTGTTTTAAGGGAATCGTGTCTAACACGAGACTCAACCTTCTTTTCCGTATTGTAATTTAATTTTCAGTATTGTTATTTCCTTTACTCGTAATTTTAATATCCGTATTTTATTTATTTCCGTGTATTGTAATTTCATTTCTGAATTGTAATTCGTAATACATTTCATATATTTTATAATTGGTATCGGGCACTCTATTCCTACAATCTTAAAACAGATTTTACAACCACGATACCGGTTATAAAATTAGGAATTTTAGAGAAAATGTTTCTTCGATTCAAACAAATTTTGTCTCAAAGTAAAATTTCTATTACATTATTGTTTTGATTCAAACGAGTTTTGTCTCAAAGCAATTGTGTTTCCATTTCATTAAATTATTTCTGTTTCGTTACAAACAAGTTTTAGTTTCGAGACGGATTTAATTTTGCAACAGCCTTGATTAAGTGTTTAATTTGAACGGCAGATTCGATTATTCACTTTTGGTTTCTTAAGCATTGAACGGATGATTCAATTTTAACTTTTAATATAAAATTAGTTATTACTCTCGTACAGGTTATAAGTGTTTGAATGAACGGTTGATTCATTTTTCACTGTGGTGTTATCACTTTGGTGTTAAATTGAACGGCAGATTCAATTTTAGTGATAAAATTGGTTATAATAAAAAGGATTTAATTTTGTTATAAAGTGTTTAAATTGAACGGTTGATTCAAGTTTTGTCAATTGAAGTATTTGACATTGTTTATAACAAAAGATTTAATTTTGTTATGAAGTTATTAAATTGAACGGTTGATTCAAGTTTGATCAATTAAAGTATTTGACGTTGTTTATAATAAAAGTGTAATTTTATTATAAAGTGAGAAAATTTTCTTTATAGAAAATTTATAAAGTATTTGTTTGAAAAGAAGATTCACAACTACTTATAATTATTTTTTGTGGCGTTAAAGAAAAATGGAAATGTTAGATGAAATTGTGTCACGACCGATGACTTCAATTATAACATCTATTGCTAAACCATCGATTAAGAAGATGGTTAATTTGATTGGAGTTCAAAATAAGAATAATTTTGCCAATCATATTGAGAAATCAGAATTGCTTTCTGATTTAGAACCATGCGTGGTTCTTGAAGGCAACGGTGAAGTTTCAAGTGTGATGAATGTGAATATCACCGCAATGGTGGATTGACACTGGTTCTACCCGACATGTGTGTTCGGAGAAATGTTTGTTTACTACTTTGAAAGTAGTTAATGGAAAAAAGATCTTCATGGGAAACTTTGATACGATTGATGTCAAAGGTGAAGGCGATGTGATCTTGAAGATGACATCCGGGAAAGATCTTAAGTTGACAAATGTTTTGTATGTACCGGAAATTCGAAAGAATGTGGTTTACGGATGGCTGTTAAACAAGTTTGGATTTAAAATGGTTTTTGAATCTAATAAAATTGTTTTGACCAAGAATGATCATTTTGTTGGAGAAGGTTTTGCTTTGAATGGAATGTTCAAAATAAATTTGATGATTTTGAAAAGCAATTTTAATAAAACGACTACAAATTCGGTTTATTTGACAGAATCTTCTAACGTATGGCATGGTCGTTTTGGACATGTCAATTTTAATTCTTTACGTCATTTAATTAAGTTAAATTGCATTCCATCGTTTCATATTGATTCAAATTATAAATGCCAAACTTGTGTTGAAGCCAAACTTACAAGATCGTCTTTCCAATCGGTTGAAAGAATAACCGAACCACTTGATATGATTCACACGGATGTGTCTGATTTAAAATCCATTCCTACGAGAGGTGGTAATAAGTACTTCATCACGTTTATTGATGATTGTACTAGATATTGCTATGTTTACTTGATGAAAAGTAAAGATGAAGCAATCGATAAGTTTGTTTTATACAAACAAGAGGTTGAGAACCAACTCAACAAAAAGATTAAGGTTGTAAGAAGTGATCGAGGTGGTGAATATGTGTCACGTTTGCGGATTTGTGTGCTCAACATGGAATCCGACACGAATTCACTGCTCCTTACTCACCTCAACAAAATGGTATTGCCGAAAGAAAGAACCGAACATTGAAAGAAATGGTGAATGCCATGTTAATTAGTTCGGGAATGAGCCAAGAAATGTGGGGGGAAGCTATCCTCTCGGCTACTTATCTTTTGAATAAGATACCCCGCAAGAAAATGGACAAAACACTGTATGAACTTTGGATGGGAAGAGAGTCATCCTATAAGTACTTACGAGTGTGGGGGTGCCTAGCAAAGGTTGTTGTACCGGCACCTAAGGCTCAAAAGATAGGACCTAAAACGGTTGATTGCATATTTATTGGTTATGCACATCATAGTAGTGCCTATTGGTTTCTTGTGTATGCGTCTAAAAATCCAGAAATTCACTAGAATACCATCATGGAATCAAGGAATGCATCCTTCTATGAGAATATATTTCCTTGTTTACAAAAGGATCGTGCTAGTTCGTCTAAATCGAGTGACGAAAATGTCCAAGATGAGACATTAGGACAACCTGAAAGAGAAGAGGTTGAGCCTAGAAGAAGTAAAAGGAAAAGGGTTGAAAAATCATATGGAGATGATTTTGTCACTTACATGGTTGAAAGTGAACCCAAAACTTACCGAGAGGCGGTAACTTCTTCTAAATGACCTCAATGGAAAGAAGCCATCAAGAGTGAAATTGAGTCAATTTTACAAAATCATACTTGGGAACTAGTGGACCTTCCTGAAGGTTGTAAACCACTAGGTTACCGATGGCTTTTTAAGAGGAAAATGAAACCCGATGGTTCCATTGACAAATATAAAGCACGTTTGGTAATTAAAGGTTACAAACAAAAGGAGGGTGCTGATTACTTTGATACATATTCGTCGGTGACGTGAATAACATCCATTAGATTGGTGCTTGCAATTGCCGCAATAAGAAATCTAGAAGTGCACCAAATGGATGTGAAGACGGATTTTCTAAACGGTGATTTAGAAGAGGAGATCTACATGGAGCAACCCCAGGGTTTTAGTGCTCCCGGATGTGGAAAGAAAGTTTGTAGGCTTGTTAACTCATTATATGGCTTGAAGCAAGCTCCTAAACAATGGCATCAAAAGTTTGACCACGTCATGCTAGAATGTGGATTCAAAATTAATGAGTGCAACAAGTGTGTGTACATGAAAAATACAAAACATGGATATGTCATTCTTTGTTTATACGTAGACGATATGCTTATCGTTGGTAGTAATGAAAGAATGATTAATTCAACGAAAGAGATGTTGAAATTCAAATTTGACATGAAAGACATGGGTTTAGCGGAAGTGATTCTTGGTATTAAAATCACACGAACCCAAGATAGTCTTGTGTTAAGTCAAACTCATTATGTGGATAAAATTCTTGAGAAATTTAGTAATGGTGATTCTAGTATAGCTAGAACTCCAATTGACACTAGTCAACATCTATCGAAAAATAGAGGTGAAAGTGTTAATCAACTAGAATACTCAAGAATTATAGACAGTCTAATGTATCTAATGTCTTGTACCAGATCGGACATAGCATATGTTGTAAGCAGGCTAAGTAGGTACACGAGTAATCCGAGTCGGATTCATTGGAAAAGTGTGATACGAGTACTTCGGTATTTGAGATATACTCGAGAGTACGGACTGCATTATGAGACATATCCAGCTGTGATAGAAGGATACAACTATGCGAATTGGATATATGATATAAAAGATTCTAGATCTACAAGTGGATATGTATTTACACTTGGTGGGGCTGCTATTTCTTGGAAGTCTTCCAAGCAAACAGTGATAGCGAGATCTACGATGGAATCTGAATTCATCGCATTAGATAAATGTGGTGAAGAAGCCGAATGGTTACGTCAATTTATTGAAGACATACCAAAGTGGCCGAAACCTATTTCAGCCGTTACTATACATTGTGATAGCCAATCTGCGATTGGTAGAGCATATAGAATAATGTATAATGGTAAGTCAAGACATATTAGACGTCGGCATAATTCGATACGACAACTACTCTCAACAGGTGTTATTATTATTGACTATGTGAAGTCAAAAGATAACATTGCGGATCCGCTTAAGAAAGGCCTAAATAGAGAGTTAGTTTTGAAGTCGTCAAAAGGAATGGGACTAAAGCCCATGAATGAATAAATTCATACGAAGGAAAACCTTACCTTGTTGACTGGAGATCCCAAGATCTTGGTTCAAAAGAACAACCTATTTGTATGAATAAAGTGTGGTCACTGTGGGGGGTTGTGAAAAACTCCTAGTCCATTCCTATATGATTTCTAGAAGAAATCATTTTAGTGACAATGAGGTTAAGCATTTCATAATGATTCGGTCGAAATCATTTATGCTTTTAATGATTCGAGAGAAATCACCTATGTGAGAGAGAAGTGGGGTCGCTTCGAGTGGAATTGTAGGGGCACAATTCTTAGTAGCTCTCGCAGAACCAGGCTAGTGTTCCATGACCATAACAGACACGACTATGAGGAGTTAACCTTGTTAGGGAGATTCTTGTGTGAAGTGTATTGTCGTCTTCACAAATGGCAGCTCAGTTCAAAGACATCGAGTTCTACTGACGGCTAGAAGGCTAAGTGCATTTCATAAGGGAAGGTTCAAAGGTTTACACCTACCTATCCTATGCAAGATTTCAACCATTGAAAATTCATTGGAATTTTATGTGTCTTCGATCAATCTCATACATGTGGGGGATGATTGGAATGTGTTTTCTATCGATCTCTCATTCATGTGGGGGATTGTTGGAAAAAAGTGTAACTTTTTTCAAAGGAAAAAGTGTATTTTCTGTAAGGTCTACACACTACGGATCTATCTAGACGCGAGACCGTCAACGAGTGCGGAATCCTCGTTAACGGGTTGACGGAAACAACTCTCACACGGAACACGGAGACTATCAACAAGCTGTACGGACGAACACGAACGCACCTACTAGAACATTTCTCTCCGAAAGAACACTCACAAAGCTGACTAACTCGAGATCGCCTTTTGCTAATCACTCACACGAAATCTGCAAAAGTCTGCTAATGATTCGAGTTAATCCCTAATTATAGAGGCTCATTCGAGTTTGTCCCCTCTGACACTCTCGAATCTGCCTAATGGAACACATTCAAATCTGCAATAGATTCGAATCTGGTTAACTTGTGAATTCGAATTTAACCTGAATTCGACATTCACATATTAAACCTGTATTTGAAACATATGTCTTTAACTTATGTTTGATTTTATCTTTGATCTTTATGTTTGAACTTCTTGTAATACGTTACATCAAGTTCAAACATACAATCAATAACTATCAAACATATATATCAAACACTCGTTAATTCCCAATACTTTGAATATTACTTGAACAAAAATGTTAGATCACTTAGACTGCTATCGTCACACAGGGTGTACCAACAGACTCCCCCTTGACGATAGCTTCTAACAATTCACACATTTGATTAAGTACTTTGTTTATTTATTTAAACTGCTGCCAGCATACAAACCTTTCTCGATACACACTTTAACTACATTTTCATATTTCCTAGCCTCACTATCCATATGAGCGTTGCTTGAGATTCTATGAGCATGTAGCACTTGAAGGTCATCTTTAGAAAGGTTTACAAGGTGAAGGGGATCGTAGACTCTAAGAATCACTTTTTCTTCGAAGTCCTCCATCACAGCTTCTCCTGTGTCACTTTCCACATACCACCAATTTAGATTCTTCATGACGTCCTGTGGCATTGTCTTGAGAGGAACCTTTCTCAGACATCTAACTGGTTTGTATTGTACTTTCATCCACGGACGACCAGTTAGAGGGTCAATTCGAGTATGGTCCATTACTCGTTTACCTACCCTTGGATTGAGCCGTTCGAACTTCCTAGACCTCCCTTCTTTTCTTATGATCTTTGCAATTATTTCAGCATAAGGGTCGTTGCCGATGTTGATTAGCTCCTTCCATGCTAACGCTTTTATTTCAATCTTTGGCAAGGAATTGAACACCTTCAGAGTTCTCCTGAGAAACTGGAGACCATCTCTTCTTTTGATAATGAATAGCTGCAATTCCCGATCAAAGAACCAGCTCAATATACTTCCTGATAGCTCTCCAGTACCCGGCACACGTATCTTCTTTTTCAGCTCCAACTCTCTTTTCTCTGCCCTAAATCATAGTTTTCTTTTCTCTTCATTGGTAAGTTCTCTGGCAGGTTCTTCACTTGCTGATTCCACATTTAAAGCAGCGTTTACCACTTCTATGTCAATCATATGATTTCCTTCCATTACGTAAATATCTGTGATGGGGTTTTGCTGAACAATGATCTCATTTGCTTTATCATCTTCATCAGCACAAACTTCATCATCAGATTTCCAATCTGTTACGTCCTCCGGCACAAATTCTCCTTCTTCTAACTCCTCCATTTCGTCCTCAAAATCAAATCCAAAGTCCAAAGGGTCTTCATCGATATCCATTAGCGCTTCGATCATTTCATTTATCTCTGACTCTATGGCTTTGGAGGAACTGGCTTCACCTGCTGCAGCTCCTGTCTGTTTCGGCTCCCCCTGAGTCTCAGCATGCTGAGCAGCAGAAAAATCTACTGGCTCATTATGTCTTTGCGTCCTGGGATCATTGCCGTCGTTATCTCCATCATTATCTTCATCCCTGGGCAGCTCTATTTGATCCCTGCAGCTTGTCTCCCCCTGAGCCTTTAGATTTTGCATTAATTGCTCAATTAGGGAGCGCATCAATCGTATCTCGGCTGCTTGATCAGCAACAAAAGTTTTCAGATCCAAGTTTTCTTCCTGAACCTTGCCCACAACCTTCTTCAGTTCGGCATTCTCGATATCTACTTGGGCATTATGCTTTTGTATTTCACCTAGAGCCGTTGTCAAGCCAAAGATTTGAATTTGTTGGAAGTCTACTATGCTCTTCAGCTCAGAAAACCTTTGATTCTCCATGAAAGCGGATGAGGTGGATGGTATGGATTGTATGGGGGTTGGAATGATTGGAGATGGAATGTATGGTTCAACAGGGGGTGGTGGTGGTGGTATGGTAGATTGAGCGGGTGGAGGTATGGTAGATTCTGGCTGTGCAGCAGAAGCTGAGGTAGCTCCCTGCATAAATCGATGGCGTTTTGCCCTTTGCCTTGTGACCAATGGAGCAACGTCGTCCTCCTCAAAGTCTGAGTCACAGACTCCCTTGACTCTCTTCTCCTCGTAGCTTCTTCATTTATTACCACTACTCTCGATCCATAAGTCCGTATGTGGATAGACGGATCTTCTGGTTCTTTCTCCATTTCTATCTCCTCCATATCCTCAGATTCTGTAGCTGAAGTAGACTTGTCATCACCTGCTGGCTGAGGTTGATATTCATCGATTTGTCTAAAAACGTCAACTTCTCCCTCCGGAGGCTCCAGAAGTTGATCAACAAGCTCAACTGTTATCTCTTCATTAGCATTAGGCCCAGAAGCCCAGATTTCCTCCAATGTTTGAAGTGTAGGATCTACTTCAGATGGTCGAGCCTCTTCCTGCGTTTGAGGTTGGCTTGTCGAAGGCCTATCAGCCTGAGTTTGTCTTGCTGAAGGTCTTTGCCTCCTTCGCTGTTGTTATGGTCTTGGATGTTGTTGAGGCTGTTGCTGAGGCCGTTGTTGCTGAACTTGCACCTCCCCTGCCCAGTTGGCATCATCGGGAGCTACAAAATTAGGATCAATCACGGCACCAAATAGTGGACCTTCCACTGGAATGGCTAACCTACCTCTATGAGAGGAACAATCTGCAAAAATCCTCTTATCGATAACCGCTACGCTTTGAATGTCATTAAGCTCCGGCAAATTTGGAAAGAAGTGCCTGATGAGCATCATCACAAAGCGGGGGTAAAGTAACAATCTTTCTCGTTCCGGAGCCGTTATCTGATGAACGAACTCTGAGAAGAACATTTCGGAAAAGCTGAAACGTCGATTATAAACTAAAGCGATCATGCCAGATTGAATCTTGGACACTATGTAATCAAATCCCGCTTTCTTCGCCGCGAAGCATACCATGAACACGTGCGCCAGATATCGCCATTGGCCAATGAGCCCACTCTTCATACAGGATGTCTTAGTAACATCTAAACTATATCCCATCCTTACAAAGGAAGCCTGCCTAATACTTAA
This sequence comes from Centrapalus pauciflorus, assembly GCA_020465985.1. Lineage (NCBI taxonomy): Eukaryota > Viridiplantae > Streptophyta > Magnoliopsida > Asterales > Asteraceae > Centrapalus > Centrapalus pauciflorus. The sequence continues at coordinate 103,126 of JAANYP010003107.1, forward strand.
TGGGAAATCTATAGGCCCATTCTCTTGCTCCTGAGTTCCCAGCTGCAGAACTTGGCGCAGCATATCAGCAGAAAATACCAACGGATTACCAGCAATCCTTGTCCTAAGAACTGTCGGAGTGACAGTGCAATCGACTTGCAAAGTTCATAGAATTGGCGCACATAGGGAGTGACAATTTGGATGTTATGAGACAGTGCATATGAGATTTTGGACTCAACTAAGAAATCCACCATCTGGCGGAAAGCCTGCGCTTCAGGGATATTATGGTCCGGGGAAATGACCATATTATGCTTCGGAACAAATACTCTATCCGCCATGTCTGCACAATATATAAAATAAAATATTAGAATTATTAAAGATGAATAAACTTGTTTAAATTCAAATTTGTTTTATTTTGAACTTGTATAAGAACAAAATCCAACACTTATGAATTTCTACAAGTTTAATTAAAATTTAAATTAAATAATTCAAATAAAATGACAAACTCGAACAAACAGATTCGAAATGACATCTATTCGAGTTTGATGACACATTCGAGTTTAATGACCATTCGAGTTTACTGACAAACTCGAATCAGGCCACGAACAGACTCGAAGGAGTCGGCCACCAACCTCACAAAAATCCGTGATTTTAACCATGTTAGACTCAGAAAATCACATCTTTTAGTCCTACTAGGTTCTAATCAATGATATTTGTAATTAATTTGACTTTTTACCGGTTAAAAGTTTGTAATTTTGAAAAACCAACTTTCTACCAATAAAACTTCAAAATCTGATGATTTTGGCCTAAATGGAGTATAATACTACCTAAATCTTGTACACTACACTTAGTTATACCTAGATCTATGGGTAGTATCGAACCCACACGGACAGAAACTTGACAAATAGTTGATTTCTTGAAAACGGCAAACTCGAGAGAATAGATTCGAAATCGCCAATGACAAACCCGAGGAATAGATTTGAGAACAGTTGGAATAATGACCATCACTGTTGACCTATTTATACCACCAACCTTCGAATCTAATGCCACTTTCGAATCTACTGACAGATTCGAATTCTGCCATATTCGAGTTTATGTTAAACTCGAATTAACCCCTGAAACTTTGAAAATTTCAAAAATTTTGAAATAAATTCAACTTTTTCAACCTTATTGTGTAACGGAATAAACTATGCCAAATCTTTTACCCTAAGCACAAGATTTTCACGCAATGTTTATTTTATTCAACTATGAATGCACCCTCAGTAATTTTTTGACCTTTTTCCTAAGTAAAATAAAATAAAATAAAAATAAAAATAAAATAAAAATGAGTAAAAACAAAATTTTAAAATTTTGACCAAAAATTTAACTTAGACTTAAACTACATTTTTTAAAATTTACAACCTATGCTAAACACTTAACAAATTATTTTTGATGAGCATAGTCAAAGAAAGGTTCAAACAGATAGCGGTGTCAGATACTCACTTTCAGTACTTAAACTTTCACACTTAGGAATTTTTTATTCCTTTGATTGTTTGGCGTGACATACCCGTTTAGCCGATTGTTGGTATTTACCCCTTTAAACATGCTACATTTCGGAATATCCCTTGGCATTTTTATTTATCATGAAATTATCTTACGTGACTCAGACATAGACATACCTTTATGATCAAGGCATACAGACAATGATTCTAACTTGTTGGTATTCGCAAACTTTCTTTAAAAGACAAACATCGGACACAGGTCTGTATTTACATACAACAAAGTGTCTTAGTTTGACTTAAGGTTTATTTTAAAGCTAGCAAGACAGCGGTGACAGGTCTGTACCGACGTACAACAAAGCGACTTATCTTGCTAACCCGAATCAAAACAGAGGCAACAGGTCTGTACTTACGTACAACAGAGTTACATGTTTTTGACTCTTAATTCTGTATGATTTTTCTATGCTTTCCATTTTAAGATGTATTTGATGTTGCTATACATCCCTAGAAAGTTTGCATACCTCATTTATACTCAAAGTTTGTATGTCTCGTACATAAAAATTAAGACCGATTGGTCATACATCTAAGTTAGTGACACGTTTGACTTTTTCTTGAATATTTTATTAGCCTTGAGACTCCCTATATGTATTATGCCTACCAACACATCAAACTAAAATAAAGTATAACACTTAGAATTTTAGGTGCATTATGTGTGAAAGCCTAAACACTTAGAGTTTGTAACGACTGTGCTAATTTTCGTCACTTTGAACCTATGTATCTAAGACTTAACTCCTTTTCTGATATTCTCTTTTTTTGAGTTTTTATGGTTTTCTCTCTTTTTTCTTTTGTTTTTCATAAGAAATAGCAAGAAAATAATTTAACCTACTAACTTACTAAAAATAGAAACTATCCTAAATTAGCAAACTTACTATAAAAAGAAAGAAATACTACAACTATAAAAGGAAATAAAACTTCTACTAAGGTCAATTTACTGTGGGTTGCGTATTCCATTTATTTGAATCAAATATTCAAACCGTGACTTATCAAAAGCTTTGGTAAATAAATCAGCATTATTATCGTCCGTTGCCACTTTTACCAATTTGATTAAGTTCTTTTCAGCACAATCAGGAATAAAATGATGCCTTATGTCTTTGTGCTTTGTTTTACTGTGTTTAACTGGATTATTTGTTATAGCAATTGTAGATTGGTTATCTATCCTAATGGGAGTTTGAGTGTAAGCCAAACCGTAATCCCGCAATTGTTGTTGTATCCACAGAACCTGTGAGCAGCAACTACCAGCAGCAACATACTCGGCCTCGCACGTTGACACGGCTCCCGACGTCTGTTTCTTGCATTGCCAGGAAACCAGACTCCCTCCTAGGAATTGACAACCTCCAGTTGTTGATTTGCGCGTCAAGCTGCATCCTCCGTAGTCAGAATCCGTGAACGCCTCCAACTCTAGATCTCCCTCCGTGTGATACCAAAGTCCCAGCTTCGGTTTCGACTTGAGGTATCGTAGAATCCGCTTCACAGCTTTCATGTGCATCTCTTTCGGATTAGCTTGAAACCTAGCACAAATACACACAGCAAACATGATGTCAGGTCTTGAAGCAGTTAAATACATAAGTGATCCAATCATGGCCCGATATAACGTCGGATCCACATCAGTATCACTTTCAGTACCCGGTCCGAGATTGTGATTCACTTGAATCGGCGTGCTGAAATGGGCACTCAGTTTCGTCCCTTCCATCCCGAAGCGTTCTAATATGTCGTAGACACACTTCGTCTGATGGATAAACATTCCTTCCTTCTTCTGGTCAACTTGCAACCCCAAAAAGAAATTTAACTCTCCCATTGCACTCATCTCGAATTTCGACTTCATCACCTTCTCAAAATCTTTGCACATTTGCTGGTCTGATGATCCAAACATGATATCATCGACGTACACTTGTACCAAGATGAAGTGTTCTCCCTTTCTCTTAACGAACAGCGTACTATCTATCCTACCCCTTTCAAACCCGTTCTCTAATAGATGGTTGGATAAGGTCTCGTACCACGCCCTTGGTGCTTGATGCAATCCACACAGAGCCTTATCTAAACGATATACTCTATCTGGATATTTTGGATCTGTAAATCCGGGCGGCTGTTCTACATACACCAGTTCCTTCACTTTCCCATAGAGGAAAGCACTCTTAACATTTAGTTGATATACCTTAAAGCCCTTGAAGGAAGCAAAAGCCAGAAACAACCTAATGGCTTCCAGCCTTGCCACTGGCGCAAACACCTCATTGTAATCGATTCCCTCCTCTTGGTTGAAACCCTTTACAACTAACCTAGCCTTGTTGCGAGTGACTATACCCCGATCGTCTCTTTTGCACTTAAAAACCCATTTGGTTCCTATGGCAATTTCCCCTCGAGGTAATGGAACTAACTCCCACACTTCTAATTTCCTAAACTGAGAGAGTTCTTCCTGTATCGCTTCAACCCAGGAGTTATCCTTTAGTGCCATTTGCACATTTCTCGGCTCTACTTGCGAGATGAAACAAGAATAGATGCAGGTATGATAGGCCTCGGAGTCATTTATCATCGACAACAACACAGTGTTGTTATTTAAACTACTCCTAGTCCTCACACCCTTTTTAAGATTTCCTATGATGCTTTCTATAGGATGGTTCTTATTGATCCTAGAGGTCTCTATCTCGTCAACTCTCAGATTATCTCCTAAGTTAGATCCTATTTCACCTAATGGGGGAATATCCTCAGATTCCACATTTTCCTCCTCGTGGACAGTTTCCTCAGAGTTGGAATTTGTTGTCTGAGTCTGATTCTCAGTTGAAGGTGCTTCTGGATCAGTGACTTCTGGAGATCCATCTTCAGTCAAAGTAGGCTCAAATGTGGATTGAAATGCAGTCCTCGGAAAGGTATCTATATGAACATGAAGAACACTAAGAACACCCCATAGGCTTTGATAGCACTTGTAAGGTCTACACACTACGGATCTATCTAGACGCGAGACCGTCAACGAGTGTGGAATCCTCGTTAACGGGTTGACGGAAACAACTCTCACACGGAACACGGAGACTATCAACGAGCTGTACGGACGAACACGAACGCACCTACCAGAAGATTCTCTCCGAAAGAACACTCACAAAGCTGATAAACTAGAGATCGCCTTTTGCTAATCACTCACACGAAATCTGCAAAAGTCTGCTAATGATTCGAGTTAATCCCTAATTATAGAGGCTCATTCGAGTTTGTCATGGGCCAAACTCGAATCAGGCCAAAGGCCCATTCGAGTTTGTCCCCTCTGACACTCTCGAATCTGCCTAATGGAACACATTCGAATCTGGTTAACTTGTGAATTCGAATTTAACCTAAATTCGACTTTCACATATTAAACCTGTATTTGAAACTTATGTCTTTAACTTATGTTTGCTTTTATCTTTGATCTTTATGTTTGAACTTCTTGTAATACGTTACATCAAGTTCAAACATACAATCAATAACTATCAAACATATATATCAAACACTCGTTAATTCCCAATACTTTGAATATTACTTGAACCAAAATGTTAGATCACTTAGACTGCTGCTATCGTCACATAGGGTGTACCAACATTTTCCATGTTTTTGGACCAAATATAATTATATATAATTGTGATATAATGAATATTTTGTGGGTTTGTATTCTCCTTGAAGAGAGGATTCCAACGATATAAAGAACGTCCAAAACAGAGCTAAGATGAATGAGATATCGATACTCAAAGATTGGTGTTTGGAATGAATGAAACATCTTCTAAGTGGGTGAAGACAGTCCTACATAGGAAGGAAGATGAAACCAAAGTTGGTTTATAAGGAGGAGTGTTCAAAGCCATGGCAAGATTGTTTGTGGTTTTACTCCAATGCCTACCCGCGCGCAGGGGGGGTGCAATCTTGGACCTCGAAGGCTAAAATCCACTGAACTCGTGTACGCCAGCACCTGCGGACACGAATGCAGCTCCGAAAATCAGGACTCGTGCGAGACAACTTCTTTACTCCGGGTGAGAGCAGGTTGCGTGAAAGCTGGCCCTGATCAGCGTGAAGAACAGGCTCAAGCTGGTCAATAGCTCTAAGCTATCGGGCAGGCTTCGGCCAAAGCTGTTCGGGTCAAACCTGTGAGCAGGTTTCGGCCAAAGCTGGTCAGTAGCGGTCCAAGTTGTCATTGAACAGGCTGGTCAGCAGCATTGTGAGTCTCAAGTTGTTCGGCCAAACCTGATCAGCAACTTGAGGCCCAAGCTGTTCCAACATTAATTGACAATAAACCTTGTAATAATGGGGTATTACAAAACGGTTTTTGTAATTAAAAAGATGATTAATTTTGTTGTTTCAACTCCAATTTCCTATAAAATAATAGGAGATTCAACACACTTGATACGACTTGGAAACACTTGAGATATTTTGAAATTATTTGCACTTTGAACGGCGAGACGTTGCTGCTTCCAAGAACGAAGATCACTTAGAATTCACGTGTTTTTCCAGGCTAGTTGGTTACCTCCGGCAGTACACGCTGCTTTGACTGATGTACCCTAGGAAACAGACTTCGAATCTGTTTTAAAGGAATCGTGTCTAACACGAGACTCAGCCTTCTTTTCCGTATTGTAATATAATTTTCAGTATTGTTATTTCCTTTACTTGTAATTTTAATTTCCGTATTTTATTTATTTCCGTGTATTGTAATTTCATTTCTGAATTGTAATTCGTAATACATTTCTTATATTTTATAATTGGTATCGGGCACTCTATTCCTACAAATTCCACTGTTAGCAGGTCAGACTAACCCGAATGGGGGACATGACTCCCGATAGATCTATCCACAATATATTCACGCTTACAAATAAATGTAATTAACGGTTCATGATATGAGGGCTGATGGATCCACATAAACACATGTGTAATACATATAAGAAATAAACAGTTTTGATGTCCATACGAAAATAGTGCATGTATTTCCACCCCAATAGATAGTGAAAATAGGGGCTATGAAGAATCACTGTAAGTTGATGGTAAAATCGAGCGTAAAAACGAAGATTTTGCGTTGTTGATGAGTGACGACACCGTACGCGTTTAACCGGGTCCTAAATGATATTAGGGACTTAATAACTCCCATATATATGATAATATGTATGTATAAAGGTTTTTATGTTTTAAATCACCCAACTTCACAAGTTTCTAAATAAAACCTACTTAAAACGTCAAGTTTATACATATAAGTTTCCAGCTTTTTAAAGGTTTTTCGGCCTACTTTGAGGCTGTTTTCGACCAAACTCCAAAACGATTTGGGCTTTGGTTTTCATAGTCATACAAATAATATATACAAAGAATTTTTCAAGTTAATAACGACCATTTTTTGAGGTGTTTAGGTTAGGGAAAATGTTCGTTAAAAACCTTATGTTGGCCATTTTTGAGCTGTCAAACTTTCGGGTTCCCAAATAATATTTGGGGGTTCTAAACTCCATATTAAATTATGAGAACCTCCAGATCTTTAGTTAAGACATATATCTAACTTTTAAAACAAGAATCAACTCATTTCTTTAAGTTATGAATTAGATATGATTTTTCAAAGTCGATGTAATATTTTCTGCTGAAAATCCGGATTTCATAAACTTGAAACAACTTGTGATTTTTGTTGTTTATTCAAAAACCACATGTATAGAAGGTTATGAAACAAATTTATATAAATTATTTTCATAATATTTATACTTACATAATGTGTTTATATATTTATAAACACATTTGAAGAAAACAAACTTAAAACAAAACTAGTGAGTTATAAACTTGAGTTTTTATGAACTTATTGTTGTTGGTGATTATATATATTATGGAAGACTTATATTAACATAAATATAAGAGGTAATAAGGTAGTATTTAATTACTTTGATGTATTAGAAGTATGAAAATGTGTAGAAGAGTTGTTCTTGAACTAGTTGCACCAAAGAAACTCTTGAAAAGCTTCAATTCTTGAAGAATAATGAAAGAAAACAATTTAGGTTGTGTGTGTGAGGCTATGGACGATTTTGAGAGTGTAAAATGAGAGGTTTTGCTCTTGAAAAGGTATGAAGGAATGAAGTAAAAGAACTCTCTATTTATAGTGAAGAAAAGTGGATGAAATGATGGTAAAATATGGAGGTTGAGTGCATATCTTGGTGAAGTTGAAAGAAAGAGATGTGATTGTGGTTGTGTATAGAGTTTTGTATTATAAAATTGAAGTCAAACTCTACTATGTACTAGCTATGGGTGGATTTTTGAAGATATTATCATGTATTCTCAATTTTTTTGTATAAATGTATTTAGAATGTATTCTTGTATTTCCCTTTTTATGTAAATTCATAAATACTTTTGAATGCATTTGTTTAATGAATTGTTTTAGTCTTGCATAATTAATGTTAAGTAAGTGTATTAATGCATGATTAGTGTTAGTAATCTTAATTCAATTACATACTTAGTTGCATTAGTCCATCATATCGCAAATCGATCGGATTAATTAATTTGCCGATTCATCGCACGGATGAAGTTATTTCTAATTGACTTGAATTTCCTTATGAACTTTGTTAGTCACCTTGATTAATTGCTAATGACAACTGAATAGGTTATAATTTGCTAATAAATATTGATTAGGTCCTAGTTTCTAACCTGGTTTAGTGCCGGATGTTACAGTCTCCCCCTGTTAAGGGAATTTCGTCCCGAATTTAGCTCGCATTCTCCACTGATTGAGCATTTGAGAATAACCGAGGGTATTTTTCGCGAAACTGGTCTTTGCGTTCCCATGTAGACTCAGGACCTCGCTTAGAGTTCTATCTGACTTTAATTATCGAAATTCGGCTGTTCTTTAGTTTCTTGACTTCTCGGTCCATTATTTCCACGGGTTGTTCAATGAAGTTCAACATATCATCTAGCTCTAGTTCGTCCATGGGTATTACTTAGCTCTAGTTTGTCCATGGGTATTTCTTGACTTCTCGGTCCATTTTGGATATCTTGAATGGTCCGATATAACGAGATTGAGTTTTTTTTCCTTGTTTTTCAAAACGGATTACGCATTTCCAAGGCGAGACTTTCATCAATACTCTTTCTCCCACTTGGAACTCAATGGACTTTCTCCTTACGCCCACATAACTTTTCTGACGATCGTGGGCAAATTTTAGTCGGTTCTGTATCTGTACTATCTTTTCGGTGGTCTCAAGCATGATTCTGGGCCAATGACTTGACTATCCATGACTATGGCCTAGCAAAGGGGTGATCGACACCTTTGTCTGTACAGTGCCTCAAATGGAGCAACGTTAAGACTTTTGTGATAGCTATTGTTGTACGATAATTCCAGTAAGGCAAATGAGTATCCCAACACTTCCCAAAATCCATTACACAGGCTCTTAACATAAGTTCTAGGGTTTGAATCGTTCTTTCATTCTGACCATCGGTCTGAGGGTGATATGTGGTACTCATGTCCAAGTTTGTACCCAAAGCCTGCTGTAATGATTGCCAAAAATCTAGATGTAGATCTGCTATCCGTATCTGAAATGTTTATAATAGGCACTACGTGTCCGGAGACGACTTCTTTGAGGTACGTTTGGACTAGCTTTTTCATCCTGTTGTTCTTCTTGATTGGTAGGAACGCACAGATTTTGTTAGGCGGTCAACTATTGCTCAAATGGTTTCTAATGTTTGTTTTAACTTTGGAGCATGTTGGGAATTTGTTGACAGATGTGGCAATGTCATCCTTCATGATAGGCCACCCGTATAGCTCCTTAAGGTCATGATACATTTTATCGGATCCGAGGTGAACGACATATCTTGATTTGTGTCCGTCATCCATAGCCATCTTTCTTATTCCACCCAAAACAGGGTAACCAGACTCTATTCATGAAATATTGATTTTTATTAGCCCTTATCCCAAACTATTTATCCATTCCGTGCAGGGCTTCATTTTTCATATTTTCCTCCTTAACAGCTTCTATTTGTGCTTCATGAGCTAAGGAAGGAAGGTTTGGTTGAATGGTTATAACTAGGACTCGTACTCTTAACGGCTTAGCTTGCTCCTTTCGGCTTCGAGTGTCTGCAACCACATTAGCTTTCCTCAGGTGATAACGAATTTCACAGTTGCAATCACTTATTAGCTCAATCCAATGGTATTACCTCATATCCGACTCTTTCTGGTTCAAGATGTGTTGGAGGTTCTTATAGTCTGTGAGTGTAGTACACTTCTTACCGTACAACTAATGTCTCCAAGTCTTAAGGATAAAGACTACTGCTCCAAGATCTAGATCATGCGTTGTGTAATTCACCTAGTGAACCTTAAGTTTTCATAAAGTATAAGCTATGACCCTATCTTTCTATATCAACCCATTGTGTGATGCGTCACAGTAATCTACAAATTTCTTGCTTCTCTTGGATAAAATAAGAGCGCTGCACAGTTTATGCTTTAATAACTGATATGATGTCTCTTGATCCTCGCCCCAATCATACTTAATGTCTTTTTGTGTCAGTTTTGTTAGAGCTCTGGAGATCTTTGAGAATTTTTTGATAATTGCTTTTAATAAGTTGCAAGTCTTAAGGACTGTCGTATCCTTATGGGGGTTCTAAGAGTTGAGCAATTCCTGATAGCCTCGATCTTTGCAGGGTCGACTTGGATTCCTTTACTATTGATCACGTGACCGAGAAATTTCACCCCTCTTAGCTAAAAGTCAAACTTAAAAAGTTTGGCATATAGTTGTTCTTTCTTCAACAACTCTAGAATCAGTCTTAAATGTTTGCTCGTTCTCCTCCTTGTTTCGTTAGTAGATTAAGATGTTATTCATGAATAGAATCACAAATTTGTCTAGATAAGGTTTGCACACCCGATTTATGAGGTCCATGAATACCGTTGTGGTACTGGTTAATCCAAACGGCATTAATAGGAATTTATGATGACCGTAACGAAATCTAAAGGCTGTCTTTGGAATATCTTTCTTGCGAATTATAACCTGATGATAACCAGACCTCAGGTCGATCTTCGAATAGAAGCTTGATTCTTGGAGTTTGGTCAAACAAGTCATTGATCCTTTGTGAGCGAGTATCGGTTCTTTTAGTTTATTTAGCTCTCGGTAATTGATGCACATTCTGAAGGTTCCATCCTTCTTCTTTATGAACAGCACTGGAGCTCCTCCAAAGCGAGGAACTCGGTTTGATAAACCCTTTATCTAAGAGCTCCTACAGTTGGTTGGACGATTCTTACACTATTGATGGGGCTAATCGGCATGGTGCTCGAGCCACTGGTACCGCACCTGATACTTGGCCGATTTTTAAATTTGACTTACCTCGATGTTGGGCGTTCAGGTAAGTGTTCTGGAAAAACTTTGGGGTAACCATAAATAATAAGAATATTTTCGAGCCGCTTTTCCTTTGGCTCCCTCTCTGTCAACACTTCAGGGTCCTAATGCTAGGGATGATGCTTACTTTGGTATAAATTTCTTGTTTTGCCTTGAACAGTAAGGACCTTCTTATTGACTAAATGTATATGAACCGTGTTCTTGTCGCACACTATTTCCGCGCGATTTTTCGATAGTCAATCTATGCCTATGACCACGTAAACACTTCCCAGTTTGACAGGTATCAAGTCTATTTCAAAGAGTCGGCCTACTAATTCTAAGGAACATCCTCGACTTATATTATTTGTCTTAAGCGTCTCACTGTCATCAACCTCAATAGCATATGTGGCACTTAATGGTGTAAGAATGAATTTATCTGCTTACTGAACTTAGTGGATATGAAGCTCCTATCAGCACCAGTATCAGATAGTAGAAATGCATAAGTGGTATCTAATGGGGTAAGAGGACAAGTCTATGGGCTTGAAATTTCTTAGGCAGATTGTCGTACTACATGTCCTCATGCACATAGTTATAGATAAAACTTAGTTCTTCATAAAAATGCTTGATACCTAATCTTTGTACATGATATGGTCGGGATTTTCAGATAAATTTTGAAGCCTTACATACCCTAAGATATATAAGATAGTAAAGCCTAGAGAAATACTAAATGGTAGAAAGGGTACTAAGTATGAGATGCCTCAACGTACTTTAGAGCGTTAAGTTGTTGGGTTAGTTCTGCACTGCGGGCTTTGTGCTCTGCTAGGCGCTGTCACAATTCGTCGATTCCGTCTTGTTGAATCGCCTGGGTGTTCTGGTGGGCCCGAGGTTTATTGGTGGTTTGTATTGCCTCCTGCTTAATCTTTGCGAAGATCTCACCGACCTCTTGGTGGATTTTGTCAAAATTGGAGGTCGTGTCTGGCGGCCCTTGCCACCAACAGAGGCATCGTTTGTTACATAGGTTTCTTGGTAAGTGTTGGCACTTGAGAGGAAAATGGTGTTCCGACTTCAAACTGGCTTTGGATCCCTTCCTCATTTCTCCACTCTTGGAGAGTGTGAGGCATCCATCCCCACTGTCTTATGGTTGCCCGTCGCTACTGTGGCAGGCTTGGCTGATAGGCAGGTACCGGGATAGACTCCCGTTGTGCTAGTCACAGTAGCGATTAGGCTTGGGTGATGGGCTGGTGAATTTTTTTTTCAATGGTCCATTGGGATGGTCTCTGAATAAGGTGTAGGATGCAATACAGGGTGGTGATGGTAGAGCACTTTGTGCTGCAGGGCCACAGTTGCCCTTCTCTTGTTCTGATGGTCCTCTACCTCGTCATTGATTGGGTTTGGGTGGGTCTCCGATCCAAAGTACATCTTAGTGTCACCTTGGCTTCCTTGTTCCATGGGTGAGAGTTCATCCTCAGGGTCAAAGAGGATAATAACCGTATTGTTTGACATGTTTCTGTCACTAGGGTCCATACATATGTGTTCACAGTTCTTGAAGAAAGTTTAGTTTTTGTAACAGTTATAGTCTAGGTACTAATGCAACCTAGTTCACTATAACTATGGCTCTGATACCAATCTGTCACACCCCGTTACCCTCGTTGGCAACGAAGCGTGACGTCGCGAAAGCGTAACCATAATCATAACGAACGACCAATATATGGACGTTTTCATAATACATTGATTTAACTTCAAATATAAATATTGTTTTACATAACCAAATATAGCGTAAGTAGTTCTTAAAATACCAAAATTTAAATACAGAAATTCATTTATCAAGAAAGATGCAAATAAATCTCCGAGTTTGAAAATGATGCGACTCCAAAATGAACGGAAGCCTTGGAATGCTTCCGATAAATGCGCATGCCTTAATCACCTGAAAATACATGCTAAAATACGTCAACAAATTGTTGGTGAGCTCATAGGTTTACGCGAAAAGACCAATTGTATGGAAATTATCAGATGAGTTGAATTTATAAAGCATAAATTCCATGTACGTATTACATAAACCATCATGCAACCAAAGCTTAATTAAATGAGTTTGGCCTGTGCAGTATTCCCATACGTTATTCCGTGTGTTGAATATATATGCATCCCGCCGTTAGCCGGTTAAGACTAACCCGAATGGGGGACATGACTTCCGATAGATCTATCCACAATATATTCGCGCTTACAAATAAATGCAATTAACGGTTCATGATTTGAGGGCTGATGGATCCACACATGTAATACATATAAGAAATAAACAGTTTTGATGTCCATATGAAAACAGTGCATGTATTTCCACCCCAATAGATAGTGAAAATAGGGGCTATGAAGACTCACCGCATGTTGATGGCAAAATGATCGTAAAAACGACGATTTACGTTGTTGATGAGTGATGACACCGGACGCGTTTAACCGAGTCCTAAATGATATAAGGGATTTAATAACTCCCATATATGATAATATGTATGTATAAATATTGTTATCTTTTAAATCACCAACATTACAAGTTTATAAATAAAACCCACTTAAAACGTCAAGTTTATATATATATATATATATATATATATATATATATATATATATATATATATATATATATATATATATATATATATATATATATATATAAATAAATTTTCCAGCTTTTTGAAGGTTTTTCGGCCTACTTTGAGGCTGTTTTTGACCAAGCTCCAAAACAATTTAGGCTTTGGTTTTCTTGGACATTAAACTACTATATACAAAGAGTTTTTAAAGTCAAGAACGGCCATTTTTCGAGGTGTTTAGGTTAGGGAATAAGCTTGTTGAAAACCCTATGTTGGCCCATTTTGAGCTGTCAAACTTCCGGGTTCCCAAATAATATCTGGGGGTTCTAAACTCCATAATAAATTATGAAAACTTACAGATTTTTTTGTTAAGATATAGATCTAACTTTTGAGATAACAATCAACTCATTTTGTTAAGTTATGAATTAGTTATGATTTTTCAAAGTTGATGCAACTTTTCTGTCGAAATTCCGTATTTCATAAACTTGAAATAACTTGTGATTCTTGTTGTTTATTCAAAGACTACTTGTATAAAAGTTATAAACACATTATATCACTTGTTTACATAATATTTACACTTTCATGATGTGTTTATATATTTATTAACACATTTGAAGAAAACAACTTAAAAACAAAAACTAGTGATTTATAAACTTGAGTTTTTATGAAACTTGTTGTTGTTGGTGATTATATATATTATGAAAGACTTATATAAACATAAATATAAGATGTAATAGGTTAGTATTTACTTAGTTTGATGTTTTAGGAGAATGAAAATGAGTAGGAGTTGAAATCTTGAAAGAGTTGCACCAAAAACACTTGAATTTCTTGAAGAACAAAGAAGAACACAATTTTTGGTTGTGCTAGATGATGAGGCCGGTTTTGAGAGGGAGAGAAAGGGAGTTTTTGGCTTATGAAATGTGCGGAAAAGAATGAAGAATTTGGGTCTTATTTATAGAGGAGAAAAAGGTGGTGAAATGATGAAAATAGTGAAAAATCTTGGTGAGTTGAAAGAAAGAGGATTTGATTTTGATATGTTGAGTAAAAAAATTATTTCAAGGTCCTTTTGTACTCACCTAGGGCCGGACTAATGAGGATGTATTTCAAGGTATTTCTATTTTTTTGTATAAAAGTATTTAGAAATGTATTCTTGAATTTCCCCTTTTTTTTGTAAATTACTAAATATTTTGGATGCATTGTTTTAATGAATTGTTTTAGTCTTGCATAATTAGTGTTAATTAATTGTATTAGTATATGATTAGTTTCACTTCATTATTTAATTATGTAGTTAGTTGCATTAATCCATCATATCGTAAATCGATCGAATTAATTGATTTCCCGATTCATCACACCAATGAATTTGATTCTAATTGAGTTGAATTTCCTTATGAACGTTGTTAATCACCTTGATTAATTGCTAATGACTAGTGATTATGTTATAAATTTCTAATAGACACTGATTAGGTCATAGTTGCTAACCTGGTTTAGTGCCGGATGTTACAAGCCTTAACTTCGAACTTGGCCCAAACAAGTTCGTGAAGGCCCAAGCCCACGAACTTGTCCATCAACAAGTTCGAACCAGGCTTTGAACTTGTTCTAGAACTTATGTTTGAACTTACCTTTGAACTTATGTTTGAACTTATCTTTGAACTTAAGTAAACATCAATCACAAACAAGAACAAACATATATATAACCAATATCAAACATATGTATTAACGTGCAATTCTAACGACTAAACCATTACAAAAGAACTATCTACATTTAGACTGCTATCGTCACACAGGGTGCACTAACAGACTCCCCCTTGACGATAACTTCTAACTAGATATTCAATTAGTCTAAGTACTAGTCCTATTTAAAATGCTACCTGCATACAATCCCTGCTCTATACAAACCTTTACAACTTTCTGGAACTTCCTGCCTTCAGATCTCTAGCCTTCATGAAAGAAAATTGGCTGATCCTGAAGCTTATGCAGGTCATCCTTGGATATGTTGACAAGGTGCAATGGATCGTATACATTCAAAATTGTCTTGTCCTCTTCATCCTCCATTACGGCTTCAGCTGTTTCATTGTCGACATACCACCACTTCATACTTCAAAACATCCTGTGGCATTGTCTTTAATGGAACCTTTCTCAGGTCCAGAAGACGAACCAGACTCCCCTTGTAACGTAGCTTGCTGAGCAGTCTGTTTTGTAAGATCTGCTAGCTCACTTTCTTTCGGTTGAGCACCAGGGTCACTTCCTTCATCATCTCTCCTACTTCCCCTCAACTGACCTCCTTTACAACTATTCTCCCCTGAGCAGCACGATCTTTCAAAATCTGCTCCTGGAGGGACTGTAGAGAAGTTATCTGTAATTGTTGATCCACTACAGTCTTACGTAATTCTGCATTGTTTAGATCTAGCTGTGTATTGTGCTGCTGTAGCTCACTTACTTCTTTCGGTAATTGGAAGATTTGAACTGTTTGGAGATCAACTTTTGTTTTTAGTTGATTCAATGATTGAGAATCTGTGGCGGTGGATGATGATGCAACTGCAGTCAATGATGATAGGGCGGATGTTGATGTTGATGGATGTGGAATGAGTCGGTTTTTCTTTCGGTTTAGAATACCCTAAGAATGCCCGACTACCAGTTTCGCCTGACTCAAACGGGATGGGCTCTGCTCCCGAGTAAAATGATGTAGCTGACTTCAGTTCACTTGCGATTGAAGGTTTTGTCTTTCCAAAATAAATTTCTGGATCTTGGACTTGATCATATTCCCGTTCCTTCTTTTGTAACTGAAAGTTGTAAGCCCTCAGCGTTCCTATAACTCCATCTAGAGTGAGAGTCTCAAATTTTTCTTTATCATGCTTGATCAGCGCTGTGTACATTTCCCACTTCGCAGGTAAAGCATCAAGAAGCTTCTCTATCTTCTCAGTCTCTCGATAGTCAACATCATGATTATCCAGATCTGTCAGCAGATGATAGAATCTTGTTATAGTCTCATCCAGCTTTTCAGTTTTCAATGCTTTGAAAATTGCGAACTGCTGTTTCAGCATCTCGGTCCTTCCCTTGCGAACCCTCGGATTTCCCTCACACCGCTTCTCGAGAGCATCCCATAGCTCTTTAGAAGTTCGATGATTCCTTAAGGTGTGTAGAGTGGTAACGCCATACGAATAATGGAGAAAGCTCGGTTCTCGGCCTCATAAAGTTTCTTATCATCATCCTTCATTTTCTGATATGTTAAGACTCTTTGACGACCTTCGAACTCTTGCGTAGGTGGAATGTAACCCTCATCAATGCAAATCCACATGCGCATGTCGTTGAAACGAGAAAAATCAGCAAACCTATCCTTCCACCAATAGTAGTATTCCAACTTCATCAGTTTTGGCGGAGAATTTGCTTTGCCGACCTCGTGATCCATTTCGTTGACCTTTTGCAAACTTGACATCCTTTCAAAACTTTATGTTTTCGAACTTAAACAATTTAATTTAAAAATAATTTAAAATAAATCCCTTCGAACTTAGGTAAGTTCGAATTAATTTAATCTTAAATTCGTTTGAAAATTAAATTCGAATTTGTGTAAGTTCGAGATCAACAAGTTTGACTGACTAACAACTTCGAAAAACTCTGACAATTTCGAACCTCTGACAAGTTCGAAGAGAACCTAATTTTCTGACAAGTTCGAAATTTGAAAAATTCGAAGATAACAAATTCGAATCTCAGCCAAATTCGAATGAAGCCCTAATTAAGATCGAGAGGAGCGTATTTCTGACAAGTTCGAGTGAACCCTAATACCCCCTTATGTTCGAGCGCCGCAAGTTCGAGAAATGGCAAAAAATTTGATTTTTTCAAGTTTTCAGATTAAACCAATATTATTAGGATTAAAAACAATGATTTCGATTGAAAAAGTGAACCAATAAGAATTTTTCTCCGTTACTTTGCTTGTATAACTCTAAAAACTATGAAAAAAATGTGATTTTTCCGTCACAAACACCAAGAAACCAAGAATATTTTTAGATGTACACGAAGAACACGTTGAACACTCTTATGGCTCCGATACCACTTCTAAGGTCACCTACCTACGGATCCATTCTTGACGCGACACCGTCCAACAAGTGCGGAATCCTCGTTAGTGGTTTAACGGATTGATCACACACACACAAAACACGGAGACTAACATGATGATAGACGTAACGACGAACGTCCCGACACGTGAATCTCTCCAAAACTCTCTGCTAATCGCTCACATGTTCGTAATCGCCCTAGAACGCTAAACTCTGCAAAGATTGTTAATCAAAACTGATTAACCCTTAATTATAAGCCTTAACTTCGAACTTGGCCCAGACAAGTTCGTGAAGGCCCAAGCCCACGAACTTGTCCATCAACAAGTTCGAACTAGGCTTTGAACTTGTTCTAGAACTTATGTTTGAACTTACCTTTGAACTTATGTTTGAACTTAAGTAAACATCAATCACAAACAAGAACAAACATATATACAACCAATATCAAACATATGTATTAACGTGCAATTCCAACGACTAAACCATTACAAAAGAACTATCTACATTTAGACTGCTAACGTCATACAGGGTGTACTAACATGTGCTTCTTGTATCTGAGTTCCCGGATGTGTTTCCGGAAGACTTGTCTGGTGTGCCACCTGAAAGACAAGTGGAGTTCCGTATTGATTTGATCCCTGGAGCTGCTCCGATAGGTCGTTCTCCTTATCGCCTTGCCCCTACCAAGAGGCAAGAAACGATGAAACAACTTCAAGAGTTGTTAGACAAGGGCTTTATTCGACCAAGTTCATCTCGGTGGGGAGCGCCTGTATTATTTGTAAAGAAGGAAGATGTCACGATGAGGATGTGCATCGATTACCATGAGCTGAACAAGTTGACTATCAAGAATAAGTATCCACTGCTGAGGATTGATGACTTATTCGACCAGTTATATGGGGCAAGTGTTTTCCCTAAGATTGATTTGAGATCGGGATACCACTAGTTGAAGGTTTGAGAGGAAGACGTACCAAAAACAGCATTTAGGACTCGATATGGGCATTACGAGTTTCTGGTTATTCCTTTTAGGTTACCTTATGCCCCGACTATCTTTATAGACCTTATGAATAGGGTTTGCAGACCAATGTTGGACAGGTTGGTAATTTTGTTTATCGACGATATCTTAGTATACTCAAAGTCTGAAGCGGAACATGCTATTCATCTAAGGGAGTTGTTGGAACTATTGAGAAAGGAGAAGTTGTATGCCAAATTTTCAAAGTGTGAGTTTGTCTGTAACAGATTCAGTTTTTGGGGCATATAATTTCGGGAGTTGAGATTTTTGTGGATCCAGCTAAAGTTGAAGGAATAAGAAACTGGGAACCGCCTCGTTCAGCTACGGAGATAAGAAGTTTTCTTGGATTGACGGGTTATTATAGAAGATATATTAAGGACTTTTCAGAGATTGCAGTTCCTTTGACTGCATTGACAAAGAAGAACGCGCCATTTGTGTGGGAAATAGAGCAACGAGAGGCCTTTGAGATCTTGAAGAAGAATTTAAGCGAAGCACCAATACTTGCCCTACCGGAGTGTAATGAGGATTTTGTAGTTTACACAGATGCTTCGAGGTTGGGGTTAGGCGCTATACTGATGCAGCGTGGGAAAGTTATTGCATATCCTTCGAGACAACTTAAGCAACACAGGAAAGAGTACTCCACTCATGATCTGGAGTTGACTACTATTACGTTTGCCTTGAAGTTATGGAGACATTATTTGTATGGGACTAAGTGTCAACTTTACATGGACCATAGGAGTTTAAAATACATTTTCAGTTAGAAGAAGCTTAATATGAGAAAACGTAGCTCTATGGAACTGATTAAAGACTACGACTGTGAGATACTATATCACCCTAGAAAGAGTAACATGGTAGCCGATGCTTTGAGTCGCAAAGCTTATGCTAAAGACTGCTGCTACATGATGACTTCGACAATGTTAACATCCACGATTATTGATGATGTAAAAGTCGCTCAAGTGGAATCTTATAAGGAAGAAAATGTTGATGCCAAGGATATAAGGGTTCAGAAAAAGATTATGGAGACAAGTGAATCTGGATTGAAAGGTGTATATGGGAGAATTTGGGTGCCGAAGTTTGGGAGCATGAGAAGAGTAATCATTGAGGAAGCACATCAATCCAATTTTTCTGTACATCCCGGGAGCATAAAGATGTACAATGAGCTCAAAGCTGACTTTTGGTGGCCCGGACTAAAGAAGGATATTGGCCAATATGTTGAAAAATGCAGAACATTCCGGTTAGTGAAAGCCGAACACCAGCAACCATACGACAGTTTGCAACCACTTGCCATTCCTGAATGGAAGTGGGAACACATTACCATTGATTTCGTTACTAAGTCACCGACGACTTGGCATCAACATGATGCGGTATGGGTGATTGTAAATAGATTGACCAAGTCGGCACACTTCATTCCAATAAGAGAGAGTTATTCATTAGAAAGGTTGGCTCAGATTTATAAGAGTGAAATTGTTTCTAGACATGGAGTCCCTAAGTCTATAGTGTCTGACCGAGATAGTCATTTCACATCCAACTTCTGGTCAGCCTTGCAAGAAGGATTGGGAACAAGAATTTCAATGAGTACAACTTATCGTCCGCAAACCGATGGACAAAGTGAAAGGACCATCCTTACATTAGAAGATATGATGCGGTCGTACATATTGGATTTGGGCGGTAATTTGGATGATCATCTACTGCTGATAGAGTTCCCTTACAACAATAGTTATCACGCGACTATTAAGAAAGCGGCGTTTGAGGCATTATATGGAAGAAGATGTAAGACTCCTACGTGTTGGAGGGAAACAGGAGAAACTCCGATTGCTGGGCCGACAATATTCAGGAAACGAATGAAAAGTTACAGTTGGTAAGAGAGAACATGAAAGCGGCTCAGGATCAACAAAAGAGTTATCACGATAGAAGGCACAAATTAATGAATTTTGATGTGGATGATTGGGTGTATCTGAAAGTATCACCTATGAGAGGTGTTACTCGTTTTGTTAAGAGAGGCAAGTTGACTCCGAGATTTATTGGACCATTCAGAATAGTAGAAAAAGTTGGGAATCAATCTTACAGTTCGGAGTTGCGTGAAGTGGTGCCGGGCATACATCCGGTGTTCCATGTGGGAAATATTAGAAAATCCTTCACGACAGGAAATGAAGATTGGACCGATCACACTGAACTTCAAATTGATGATAGGCTCCAGTATGTGGAAGAGCCGGAATGCATTTTGGATACCAAAGTGAAGAAGTTAAGGAATAAAGAGATAGAAATGGTGCTGGTATGTTGGAAGCATCATAAAGGGGAAAACCATACATGGGAGTCAAAGTTAGATACGATGAAGAAGTAGCCACAACTGTTTGAAGTTAAATAACTCCGAGGACGAAGTTCAAGCGTGGTGGAGCACATGCTGCAACATCCTAAGAATTTAAAATGTTGTAATTGAGGTTAATTAGCTTAAATTTTGTAATTTATGTAATCAAGTTGGATTATTTACAAAAGTTAATTATTTGGGAAGTATGTGTTTGGAAATTTAAAAGTTGATTGCTATGTTAAGAAATTAAGAAATTTGAGGATTTCAATTTGTTATTGAAGTATGATAAATTATAAGTGTTAGTGATAATAAGAAAAATAAAGACGGAAATCTTATTTAACTAAAATCAGTTAAGTGAGGGACTATATAAGTCAATAGCCGGAAGTAGAGAAATAAAAGACTCTTAGTTTTTTATTTATTTCATTTTCATCATTTCATCTTCAAGCACACAAGTTCTCTCTCTCTAAAACATTCGGCTCTCTAATCTTCAACAATCCAAGAACATCAAAATTTGGAATCAAAAGCTGAAAATCTGGAATTAAGCTACTAAGGAAGGATTATTATCACTACTAACATCAATTCTAGGTAAATATTACTCAAACTATTCGAATTTATGCGTTTTTGAGTTCGGTTTTGATGAAAACCGAATCACAGTATTTGGTTTCAAATGTGGATGCATGTTGTATACTCATATAGATATGTTTAAAACCAAGTACCAGAGAAGTCGTATGCAAAATTTTAGAACCAGATTCGAACTCTAAGTATGACTTTTTAAATTTTCTATGTGTTTTTGTGTGTGTGTGTTCGACGGGTTGCATAAAATGGCCAAATAGGGACTGATTTTGGTACTTATTATGTTATAAATTGATATTAAAAGTGTTAAATAGGAGTATATTTTAAGTTGGAATTAATAGTTTCAGTTATGGGATAACTACAAAAATGACTGAATTATATCTGGAAAATAATAACACTGCACAAGTATGAACTCTGATCATCCGAATTTCGGATCTAATAAGAACTCAGATGGAATCTCGGATG
This sequence comes from Centrapalus pauciflorus, assembly GCA_020465985.1. Classification (NCBI taxonomy): domain Eukaryota; kingdom Viridiplantae; phylum Streptophyta; class Magnoliopsida; order Asterales; family Asteraceae; genus Centrapalus; species Centrapalus pauciflorus. The sequence goes on from JAANYP010003107.1 coordinate 124,874, forward strand.
AAAACTCGGATGAAAATCTTGAATAATCATAAGTCTGGAAACGATTTCGAATCTTGAGGCATCCGAAATTCGGATCATATAGTCACCCGAATTTCGGATGGGTGTTACCAAGATAAAAAAATTTTCTAAGTGTGGAATTCGGATCATACGAATTCGGGTCTATCTGGAATTCGTGTGGGATCTGAATTTGTATGGGATCTGAATTCGGTTGGGATCCGAATTTCGGGTCAAGTTTTGTAAAACCTATAAAATGAAGTATTTATGAAATAAACAGTTATTGACGTTGATGTTCTGTTACAATTTACTTAACAGGTCCCTTGTGGTGTTGTTTAACCCACAGTGGGGTACTTTGTGATTCCAATTGAAAGCCCGGGGAGAAATAATAAATTAGCATTGATTAAACTCACCCACTTTAAGTACTTAGGATTGTGCATGTCAACTTTTATTTATTGTCAGCTGTTATTTATTGAGGCATGTTGTATCATTTCATTTGGCATTCTACTAACTGACGTTTTGTGATTGATGCACATTGTTGCTTGTTGCATGTACGTATTCTTTGTTTTGCTTCATCTATTTGGCTTGCGAGCCATATTTGGTAACTCGATGCTACCGTGCCTATATGACCTGGAGCTGATCCCTCCGAGGTCCCGATGGGCAGGTGTAGCATCCCCGATGGTAATTATCGCCTCAATTGAATGTGTGGTTCCGTGCAATGGCACGATGGAGCTGCGGCTCATTTCCGTACTTCGTGTACGAAGAGAGTATACGGCATGTGTCGCCAGTTTTACTCTTGTGTGCTGCATAAATATTTGTAGAATGTATAATCTTTGTAGTCACTAAGCTTTGCTTACCCCGTAGTTGCTCACATTTTACAGGAAAAGGAAAATCCGCTGCCGGACCTTCTAGTTAGGTCAACTTTTGAAGTCTTGGAAGATTATTTACAGCTCAATTGGTAATTGAAATCATCGGAGCAATGTTGTAATATTTGGGATGGTTGTAATAATTTATTGAGAATGTAGACTTAGACTGGAACCTTGTAGCACCGTAGGGTGTTTGACACTTGTACTTTACTTTTGTATTTAATTTCCCGTGATGTACTAAGTATTCAAATCATTATTGTTTATTAATGTGTTGTGATTAATCCTGGGTGTTATGATTCTAGTTATTGTGGCAAGGGTGTCACATTTTTTATTGTTAATCTATTATTCATTGAGCCTGGCCAGCTTACCCCGGTTGTGGGGATATTATTTTTCAGGTTTAGATAAAGGTAAGGGTGCAGCGGCATCCTGTTCTGGACTATGATCGATGACACCACAACATGACATTGCTAGAGAGTTACTTTAGCGTTTTGGTCAATTCTGTACTTATTAGGTTTATATAGAACCCTTAGACTTTATTGGCATGTACTCTATTATCAACTCTTAAGACTTAAATCTTATTTTGGCAACTTAGTAGTTTGACATTCCGAGAAATTAGCGGCGTCAAGCTAATAAGTTTGCATGTGATGTATTTTGGTGATGTCATTATTATCCTTATGTTGTATTGACAAAAGAAAAAAAATTAGTTGTCCCGTATTTTGCTGACAGTTTATTTCAGATCTTGGGTAAAAGTTTAAAATAATTAAGACGGGTTTTTCAAACAATGTCCGTTTCATCCTAATAAAGTTACTTATAATGATCACCCGTCTGAATCAGAGATGTGTGCGGACCTGCTACGAGTTTGATATGCAAATGCCCTCCCCTCAGCTGGAGCTTTTATCGAAAATATTTAAAGGGGGAGGGGTACTCAATCTGGGGCATTCTGGTCAGATGCTTGACTTCAAAGCACACGAGGCTTGACAAAGCAAGTTTGGGGAATTTGAGACTACTACATGGTTTCATCTTCAATAAACATTATGACTATGGGATAATATTCTGGAACGAATCAGGCTGGTGATGGCAAAAAGAACAAAATTGGCAAGAAAGTTTGTTCCTTTTATAAGATTTTTACAATTGATCGTCAGGGCTGCAGTCAACCATTCGACAAAAATACCACGACAATACAATTCAGAGTCGTGTCCAGACTCGGTGATGACTCATCTGCCCAATGAAACTGACCATCCTGATGATGTGCTGAGACTATTTCCATCACTACTTTATTTTGCTGATTCTAATGTGCCCCGGGTGCGAGATTATATTCTTAAATATGCTCCCACGGTTCTTGCAGCACTCCAAGAACGTACCCAAGGAGACTCCCCACAAAGTGAAGGTCAGTTAGCTGGGGCAGCTGATCCGGGTGTAGATTCAAGGGAAAATTATAAGGAGAACACAGAGGCCATCAGTTGTGGAATCCGATCATGGTGAACAAAGTGATAGTGAGAAAACCATCTCAGCTGAGCATTTTAATACCCAGTCTATGATGACGACATTGTTGATTCCGTCATACCATTAGATACTATTATAGAAAAAATAAGTGAGAGTACACAAAAAGAAAAAGGAAGTGCAATCCAGCCTTTACAGAGCCGGGCGACTACATATGTTGTTGAGGCTCACAATGTGGGTCTTGACATTGAAACAATTTGTAGCCCACTGACGATTGCACAACCCTCCAGCCACTTAGTTCCCTCTCAACAGGGAACTGTTTCAACTTTGCATGAGGATTTTGCACTTACACAATCTCCGACTCACTTGGAGTCGGTAGGTATTGAAACAAGAAGCCCGCCGCCCCAGGCTTCGACATTTTTTATCACGATTATAAAGCCCATAGTTACACATACATATACTATTGTTGGACTTGTGTCCCAGTCGGAACATTTGTAGTGGCAACCATTGGTGTTTCATGAGGATCGGATGGAAGTCCGGTCAGGACTTACATTGAGTCAGTCATGAGCACAGACCGCCCTGCTGGTTCATCCGCACAGGTGTTAACGGGTAATCTAGGTGATCCCGGTGTTAGCTACACGTTAGCCAAGTTCGTGATTGAGGATTTCTTGACGGATTTTACTGATCGTATTGGTTAGGCATTCAACGAGAATGAAAAAAATAAGTTAATAAAACAGAAAAGTTAATATAATGTAAAACACATAAAAATGGATAAAAAATTATTTATAAAGACATATAAATAGTCATTATTATTAAATAAAAACTAAAAACTAACGTTTTGAGTTTAGATTTTTTAAACTTCTTAAAATAAAATGTTAATCTTTTATAAATAGATCTATGTAGCCAAAGTTAGTGACTAATGTGTTGCAATTAACATCATCCAACATTCTTCTACCAGCTGTATCAAAGAAAGTTGTTCTAGCCTTAGTCGTATGGTCTTTTGTGTTTGTAGTGAAGTACTTATTGGCATGAATGTAAAAAACGTAAGAACAAACGATATAATATGGACATTGTTTGAAGAGAGGCTACGATGTCTAGGCTGAATGACGTGATCCTGATCCTCACATGCGATAATAGTTCCTCTTGGCTGAACTTTCTTATGATATGGGTCGCATGATATATATAACCATGGTTTCATTTTGTTGAAATCCGTAATAGCTCTTCTGCGTGTGAATTAAACATCCTGTATAAATGGGTGAGGTAAATTTATATAAATAAAATAACGTACAAATATATAAAATGGAAAGTATTAGAAAAGAAAATGTAAATTGATAAGGAAGTAGATTGTCGGAAGGGCTAGTAAATTGTCAATTTGTTTGATATTGTAATGCTTTTGGCTGCATTTTTGTTTGATCAATATCATGGCATGCAAGATTGTGTCAAAAGAGAATTGTGCAAGGGGTTATTTGAGTTATAGAGCATCTGTAATTTACTTGACGATGACAAGCGGTCTTCAATAGCTATGTCAACAGGACTGAGTATGATGTTGTCAATCTAATAATGTTTAAACATAAACGATTATGTGTGACACAAAGAACGCAAAGACATATGTATAAATGTACTTTCTATGATTTTTCATACATTCTAATTAAGTAATTTTGAACATGTGTGAGGAGAACCAAACATCGTATTTGTTTTCCATAATGCGTAACAATAAATGTATATACATGTTTTTAAGCCATCCTGAGTAAAGCATGTGTACATATATAAATATAACGAACAAACCTGTTGGATGTTAGCCATGACATTTTATTAAATATAAAAGAAAGCATGTATTATATAGCGAGCTGGATTAACAAATACAATTGTGCTATAGTGAATGTGTTCTTTTGCCTTTCAAGATCCGCGTTTTTGGATATTTCGTACTATATTTTTAGTGCAGGAGTAATGTTATTTTTGGAAAGGAACCTACAAAGAATAATGTAGTCAGAAGTAATGTTTGAATGCATACAGATTTATTTTTATAAGAAGCGTACTCTACAGTTAGTGCTTTAGCCTCATGAATATTTGTTAGGCACAAAAAGGCTTCACTCAAACTTGTTCCATGTCTTAGAGGAAGATTTCCAATCAAACCTGATTGACACACTTAGGGGGAGATGTTAAGGCTTTTTAATGCCTCAATCAAACCTGATAAGTGATTTGCAAAACCAGCCTAAGTCTGCTTTACACTGTTACATTAGTTGTAACCTGGCAATTTGTCAAAGCTGTCCATAAGTGTTGGACAGGTTTGATAGAATTTGTCTAAGCTGTTCATGTCTGTTGAACAGTTTTGACTAAGTTATGCATTCTGGTTTTTTGTGAACAGAACTTGTTCTTTGTGAACAGGTCTAACAATTCATAGAATATGTTTCCATGTCCTCATGCAATGTCTTGAACGTAAAGATCAGTCTACAACTCAAGACAAAGTGCAAAATCAGAACTGCCAAATATCTGTCAAAGCTGTTTAGATAGCATGAAGACAAAGAGGATATCTGAAATGGGTGACAGACCATTTCTTATATCAAAATATCTTTACAAGGAAGAATAATGACATTCCATTTTAAGTTAAAGCTAAGGACGACAGAGACAAAAAGGTAAATGACATAGAATCTGCAGCAAGTGGACAAAGCCTGATTTGTCAAACTTATGCAGAAAAGCAATCTTGTCTTTTTTTGCAAATACATTCCAGCTTTTCTCTACAACTAATGAAGAAGCTTCACCGGGATTCTGTATATGAGCATTAAAAAGAAGCTCCAAAGGAAAAGAGTATCAAGAGAGATAACCACAAACAGAGAACGTATATTGCATAGCAAAGTGTGTTTTTCATGCATGCATGTTCTGTTTCAACTTGAGTAATATAGCTGAGTGTGTCTAATTTGTTCAGTCTCAAAGCTGTTCAATATGTGTCTTGTGTAAATAGTGAATGAATCTTAGTGAGTCATTTCATTGTAACTAGTTTGAGTGAGTCTTAGATTAGTTTAAAGTCTGTTGTTCAATCCTATCGTCTCAGTTTGGATCATTCCGCAATCCAAACTTGTTTGTAATTTTAACAAGTGTTAATACATACATACAAACATTGAGAAAGAGTGTGTGATAAAGATTAACTGTATTCACCCCCCTCTACAGCTTATCTAAACATACTTTGGAAACCTTTTGGGATCTACAATATCAAGTTTGATGTAAATATATGGGGCAAATGTAGTTGCGATGCATCAGTTGGAAGATACATTTTGGTGAGAAAGTCAACATGAAAGAGGATTTATATAATTAGTATATCAAAGAGATGTTAATATTGTTAAATGTAAGGATTTGCTAACACAAAGTGGATCAACCTTGAAATTTAGTAACTGTGAGTGATGTTACAGCAACAGTCACCAGGGAAGGTAAGGATGCAATGGCCTGCTTCTTGATTGGAGTAGCAGCAACATCGAAGAAAGATGCCTCAACTATCGCTACACTGACATATAAATAAGATAGAATTTATATTTTAAACATTTTATTATTGACGACTACTTATTTGTTAATGTGGAGAGAACCTGAGATCTTCAAGCTTGAATTTCATGATATTTGTTCTCTTTTGTGTTACTACATTTGTGATATGTTCTACCCTTCCAATATAGTCTGAAAGCAGATATAAAGACATGCAATATATATGTAAAACTATATAATGAAGGGGTAGAGTGGCAAATATAACATGCCTGTTAGGATTGTGTGATTACTAGATCGTGAATCCAGCACATCATATTGCACGAAGTCAAAGTAGTATGTTGGAAAACCATCAGATGCGATTTGGTACAACCTAGAAGCCTTTCCAAGCCTTATTGCAGTGTCATGCAGAACACTCTCCATAGATGTTCTGACAACCTCACATATGTAGTTAGTTAGGTGATAACACGTACCAACGTTAAGTGAAGTATCAAAATGCACCTTATCTCGTATATTAGCAGTGGCTTGAATAACATTTCCTTGTAGTAAAATATGCCTTTCATTAATATAAAAGGCAAAACGAAGTAAGTATAGTCTGGTTGTCCACAGTGTGACGCAATAAAACTCACAGATTTGTCTACGAAAATGAAGCAGAGCTCCTTTTATACCTAAGGATGTCCAGTTTCTTATCACATTTATCTCAAGTGGTTGGTCTTTGGCGTCAGGTTTCAAGGCTGTGATCATTTTTGCTGCCATCTTCAAGTGTCTAGGCAAAGGGAAAAAAACGGGAAAATGATGTAAAAATGTAATGATAAAGGAGTGGGGTGTTATATATAAGTAAAATCTAAAGTGAGGGCAAATAAAACTTTCGTAAAAGATGATGTTACCATGTAAGAATGCGCAACAAAAAATGTAAACAATATAGGTGCATGACAAACCTTTGGAAACTTTAATATTATTAGGAAATCAGACTAGACAATATTTTCGGTGACATTGAAAGGTAGATTTGACGGCTTTTGATAAGTAAATTTAGAGCAGCGGGTGATGTAGCCCTTGAAAATGCAACATATAATTGACGATGACCAAATATTGGTTCAGGAAGGTAAACTCCTATTTTGTTAAATGATTGTCCGACTTTTGATAATTGTCATGGCATAGCAAAGCTTTATTAAGAATTGCTTCCTTTTGAAAATGAAGGGCAATTTTTTATCATTGTGATTTAAAGTAATTCGAGGTATATAAACTTTAACTCCAATTTGTATTCCAGTGATAATTTGTGCATCAATGATTCTCGATAATATTTGTGATATTTGTGTGATGATCAATCTTGTTCCATTGCAAAGGGCAACCATTTGATTAATGTTACAAAGTAGCATAATTGGAGCACCAACCTTTAATTGAAGATGGTGAATAGGAAAGCCAATAAATTTAAGGTAATTGAGATATTCTGACGGGTTAAGAATTTCAGTATCACCTCATTCATTGTATGTCACATAATTGAGCCGACACTTAGGTATATCACTTTCTCTTCAGGCTCAAAATCCAAAATTAGTTTGTTGATTTCATCTGTAGTCGCATTCTTAGGACAAACAATGGCTTTGTCAGATATTGTGACAGTAGTTGGCGCTTGAAGTACGGTTGAGCTATATATCAAGTTAATTAGGTCAATGAGAGCGTTGTCATGATATGGTATTAGATATTAATCAGGTATGGTCAGCCATTTTACATTAATAGGATCATTTTCGTCTTCACTGCCAACCTCGCCATCATCGATTTGTAGTAGCCATGATGACAATGCATCAATGTTTTCCTTTTCTATAGGTGGGACATACGGTTGGAAAATCCGCATGTTTTGAGAAAGGAGGCATATTTTAAAGTGATTCCATAGCAAAGATTGAATTATTGATGATGCAACAATATATGTATTTGTTCCCTTAGGCCTGATTGGCAAAGTTTGTCTAAAGTCATCACCGAGTAGTACTGATTTACCACCGAAAGGAGTAATAGGTTGATCATGTATGTCTCTCAATGTTTAGTCCAAGGCTACAAAACATTTTCAGTCAGCCATGGCCGCCTCATCCCAGACAATCAAAGTGGCCTCTACAAGTAAGTGAGCAAGTTGTGTGTTCTTCGTAATGTGACAAATTGAGTCACTTGTAATGTCTAAAGGAATCTTGAATTGAGAGTGTGCAGTTTTTCCAAAAGGTAACAAAAGTGATGCGATTCCCGAAGATGCAACAACCAACACAATCTTTCTGATAAGTTATAAGGTGAAAATAATTATTGTCCACAAAAATGTCTTACGTGTACCTTCATGTCCATAGACAAATATTAGTTGTCTATTTGTTAGGAATGCATTCATATTTGACTCGTAAACCCTTTTTGCTCAATGTTAAGCCTATCAAGTAATAGTTCATGCTCTTTTGCTAGGCGTATCTGTCAAGATCAAAAATCACCTAAGATTAACTGGTTTCAATATATATCAGAGTTTAAACCAATAACCTTGTTTTGAATCAAAGTCCAATTAAGAAGTTTGCGGAATAACACTTAATTGTTTTAAGAAAAACTTTCAGAACAATAAAGAACATTCAAATAAACATAACCAATATCAAAATCTTTATATTGCCAAAATCTCTGATTACAATCACCTCTAATCTGTTTTGATTAGATGAAGAACACAAATTGTTCTTAGGGTTTTACAACCTTAGAGGCTTGAGAAACTTATCAGAATGCAATTACAATAATGAAAAACTTAAGCACCACGATTATAATAGACAAACCTAGTCTATCTATATTTATAGCCTTCTGATTTGTTTCCTTGACGGACTCTGATTTCTCTGGTAGTAGATATGCTTGGAAGATATTCAAATCTTGAAATATATATCACTTCCTGAATTTCAGCACTTTCTGTTATCAATCTGTTAAGCAGCTTGAACTTTTAACTCTGGCAGTTTGAACTTTTGAACTAGCAGCTCGAGTTTGTTGAACTGGTAGCTTGAACTTTGTAATTCCACAGAAATACTACTAACAGCTTGAGAAATCCTAACTAACAGCTCGACATACTTAGATTATTTACCAACAATCTCCCCCTAACTTAAATTCTTTACAAAAGACTTTAAGTTCCTATACAAATAAGAAAATATAACAAAGTAAAACTGTTATATACAAACTAAGGCATCCAAAAACTTACAACTGTGAAAGCTTCTGCGTTATAGTTTTAATGAACTCTCTCTTTAACTCCTCTTTATCACATTCAATCTCTATTGAGCTCATTTGGAGTAGCCATTCTTTTGGCAAATCAAGGAATTCAAAACTGTAGAATCTACTGGATCTATCTGCAAGCTTGAGTCTGTATGTCATAGATTTTGCATATAAATCAACCTGTACAATCTTCATTTCCTTGGCAGCTTCTATATCCACTCTGGTGGATTCTGGGTTAAACTTACTCCTGAGATCCTTTAGATTGGTCTGAACCCACACTATTGGTGACCTAGAGTGGCTAACAGTCCCAATATTATCCATTTGTGTTAGATCATCTCTAGTCATTCTTTGAACCAGTTGGATCAGGCTCTTGTACTCTTCCTCTGGGCCAGCTTCTCTTTTGATTACAAAATGATATACCAGATCAATGTCATCCATTGATTTGACATACCAGTAAGTAATTGGAGGTTTGGAGAAGTCATGCTGATCAAGAGCTTTTTCTATCTCCATAGCCTTTTACAACTGTTGGTCAAACGAAACTCTCTTTACTTGATCAAACTTTGCTTGATGGATAGTTTCAGGTTGAGGAGCATCAGCAATAGTTTGAGGGAGGTCTTGGGGATCTTGGACTTGTTTGGAGGCTTTGGAGGCTTTTTCCTTTTTCTTTTTCTGTGTCATATAAGGCCTAAAGCTTCTCTGTTGACCATGATTGAGCTATAACCTTAGACACACCAGCTGTTGCAAAGAAATTAATCAAAAATCTTCTGTGTTCTGCCTTTGAAGGCCCTATTGCCTTTTCCTCTTCTTCTGGCTTTCTTTTACCACAAACCCTCTCAGATATTCTCTTAGAATTTCATCATCTCCCATAGGTTCCTGGGCTTGCTGGTCTAGGATCTGATCTTGTTCTTCTGCCAATCTTTTGGCCAATTCAGCATCATGAGCAACTTAGGCTTCTTTAGAAGTAAATTTGATCTTTGGAGGCTCAATCAGAATGCCCTTTCCTTTGTTTGTGGTTGCTGCTGAGGATGTTACTGTGGCTTGGACTGCTGGGGCAGGTGCTTGAAAACCTTCTCTGATTAACACTCCTCCTGGTTTAATAGGAACAGCTTGAGCATCCAGACTAACAGTTTGAGAAACTGTTGGGACTGTAAGCCTAGAGGCTGAAGCTGAAACTGGTGACGTTGAAGCTCTTTGGACTGATGATGGGATCTCATGATTCTCCCCCTTTTTAGATGCATTGGTTTGATCAGGGGGACTAAAAACCTTTGCTAGTACGGTTTGAACCATCTTTTCAAGCTGCACAATCTTGTTTCCATATAACTTCCACCCAAGCTGAAACTGGGCAAGGTTTTGTTGTTGGACTGTTGTGAGTTGTTGTAGAGCAGTGATTTGGGAACCCTGTATAGCAATTATGGACTTGTAATGTTCCAGAATGGCTACAACAGGTTTCAGTTGTTGATCCGTTAATGCCATAAGTTGCAGACTAGCCTCAAGATCTTCAAATGATAGTGGAATTTGAGATCTATCACTGGCATCAATTCCAGAAGTTGAAACATCTGAGCCCTTTTGTTCTTGGTACTGGGGACTTCCAGAAGGTGCTTGCACACCCTCTGTTGCCATGGTTGTGGTCTTAGAGATGTTGGTACTGATAGTGCCCCATGTGCAGAGACATCAGTAGCACTAGCCAAAAAACCCATATGAACATCCTCAGATGGGATGTTCACCTCCAAATTAAGGGTGGGAGTGTCCTCAATGGGTTCCCTATCGATATGTTGTGCAAGAGTGTCCTCTTGCACAGAGCTATTTGGCTCTGGGGATTGGACTGAGGAGGAAGGAGCTCCTACAGCCCTTTGTCTTTTATATATTTTTAGTGATGGGGCTGGAGAGGTTTGTATAGTAGAAGGATCAGAAGGAATATTTGTATCATGAGGAGGGGGTTGGGATCCTGGGGGTGAAGCAGTGATACTGGGTTGAGCCTGCTCAAGATCTTTTCCTCTTTTTCTTTGATAGATAGCCTGCATTGCTTGAGGCAAAGGGACATCTACACTGTGAAAATTGGCACTTGGTTTTAAAAGTCTTTTTATAGTAGATAAAGAGTGCCTATGGGAAACATGTATCCTTTTATGTACTTTAAAAGAATTGCAAGATTTTGCAATTATTTCTGCCAAAAACCGTGGATACATAAAAAATTTCTCATTCTTTAAGGCATGGTGCCTTAACATTCCTTGAAAAATCATGTTAGAAAAGTTGAACTGTTGGCCTGTGGATAAGCACACTAAAGCAGTGGCAATATTTGAAGAAAATTCAGACCAAACAATCCTTTAAGGGCTTAAGCATTGTTGAATAATATGTACAAGATACTTCCATTTAGGACCAAAATGTGTTTTATTGAAGGTAAAAGAATTCGATGGACCCCTATACCCTATTTTAAAAAGACCTTCATGTAAAGCAGTGAGGGAGAGATCGGAAATACCTGAGGCATCTTGCAGATGCAGATGTTGTCGTATGGTCTCCTCTGTGAGGGTAATGGGATTACCATCTGTGACACCCTTGCCACAATAACCACCAATTACAATACACCCAGGATTAATCATCACACATAATTACAATAATGATCTAATAACCTATTTTAAGTGCGGAAGCATTAGAAACATAAATAAGTAGTGCAACAAGTGTTAAACACCCTACGGTGCTATAAGGTACCAAGTCTAAGTCTACACACCCATACATTTATTACAATCATCCAGAATATTACAACATTGTCTCATAACATAAATTACCGATGAAATAGTGCTGAGTCTCCCAAATCTTCCAAACGACCTAACTAGAAGGTCCGGCTGTAGACTTTCCCTTTCCTGTAAAATAAAGTCAACTGAGCGGTAAGCGAATGCTTAGTGAATACACAGATTTACACATTATATAAATCCTTATGATGCCCACAAGAGTAGCACCGACGACACACGTCGTGCACTCTCCACGTACACAAAGTACGACCACACCAGAGCCGTCGCTCTACGAGCCCAAAGCTCGACCTTTAAAACATACTACTGAGACAGACATAACATCGGGGATGACATACTGCCTACCAGACCTGGAGGGATCAGCTCCAGCGTCATATAGAGCAGTAACATCAGAGTAACAGATGCGACCCACCGGTCCATCGTAGATGCACAACAAACGAACGAACATGCATCAAATAAGAATGTGCATCTAAATCTAAGCAAGTTAGTAGAATTCCAAACGAAATATGAAGCAACATGTCTCAGTAAGCAAAAGCAATCATAAAGCAGATATAAACATGCGAAATCATATGTACTCACAGTGGGTGCGTAATTTAAACTTTTAACCAATTATTATTTCTCCTCGGGCTTTCAACCGGATCCACCAAGTGCCCCACTGTGGGTTAAACAACACCACAAGGGACCTGTTATATTAATCACAACAATACCTCGTATCAATAACCGTTTAAATCCATAAAATCAAGTTTCGTAAGTTTTGCAATATTTTTCCCCATTTCGGGTCCATGTCTAAATTCATACCATAATTAAGTTTTGAGCTTATCTCATGTTCATACATTGTCCTTTGAGTAACCCTTGTCATTTTATGTGTTGTTTATGAGTTCCATTTAAAATACACGAGTTTAGAGAGTAGATTTCTCAATTTTAGGCATTAAACTCAAATTTAAGGGGTTAGATTCGAACCCACCACCAGATTCGAACCACCCTTCAAATCTAAGTGATAGATTCAAACCCTACCCTTCGAATCTAGGGTAGATTCGAAACCCCATTTGAATCTAATGACACACACTCGAATCTAGTACCGAACTCGAGTTTGTTCTTGCATTTCGACTCTGTTCTTGGTATATTCGAGTCTGTTCATCCTTATAACTTAAATCCATCATTCTAAGGCCTAAAATCACTGATATATCATGTATGATACCTAAATTCGATTCTATTATGCATATACTATCATATTCTTGCAATATTTCAAGCAAAACAAGCTCCAATTCGCACAAAACAACAGATTCGAAATTCTAATTCTTCAAAACCAAAACTATAAACTTAAAAGATTCGATTCTTACCTTAATTCGTATGAAATCAGAAATCTGTTTGTAGATTATTGTTGTACTCCACGAGATCTTTCCGTTGACGTATAATTCTCGATAATCTGACGGTCGGTTTGTGAGATATCTTAGAGAGATGTAGAGAGGAAATTCTAGAGTAGTGAGAGAGAGTAAAGGTGACAAATGAAACCTTTTTGCCCTTTTTATTCAACTTAATCATCTTTGCACATTTCACCCCTCGACCTAACCGGTTCCATAAAATACTGATTTAATCTTAAAATTATCATTAATAACTTTTATAATCTTAATACTCCATAATAATAATTCAAAGTTCAAATTTTTCTTAAAATAACAACAAACTTCTAAATAACCCAAATACATAATAATTGCTCAAATTTTAACTTAAATATATATTTTCCACTTAATTAACCAAAATACATTAAAATAAATCCGAGGATGTTACACCATCAATGGTAGATACAAGAGAAGTGATTCCCTCATTGTTATTCACAGTGGCTGATTCCCAAATTTGCTCTATATGAGAGACGTAGATAGTGGGATTGACAGTTATAGTATGATGGAGATGAGAACTTCGAAGAAAATCCATCATTTCATGGAATGGATGCAGTTCAGCGTGTTTGAGAGAGTAGGGTAGGCAGTTATGTTCTTTAACGAACTCCATTGGTGATCACAAAGGCGAGGATTTTGGGTTTGGAACGATTATTTGAGAATCGCACAGAGAGTGAAAGTGAAAGGATTGTAGAAGATATTTTACAACTGGTAGTTGCAATCAAACGAAACTGGGACTTTTAAGGGTTTGGCTTTTCAAAAACATCTAGTCACGTGCGCAATCTCTTTAATAATGACAGAAATGCCCTGCACACTTGACAGAACAAGTGAAACAACTAACAGTTCGAGAAAATGAACTAGCAGCTTGAGAATAGTCTCAAGCTGTTAGTTGTTTATTGAACAGTAGCTATTCAAACAGTGTCTCCCCCTTAACTAAGCACATTTAGGAAGTGTTTTTCTCATAGAATAAGGGAGAACGATGAAAAATAAATTAATCCGTCTTTACCATACCAATGTTTGATACCAGAAAGGTGAATCATACTTAATCAAATGGTTTTGTAAAAAGATCAGCTAACTGATCATCAGTGTGAATTTTGGTAACTTGGATTAATTTCTTTTCATTACAGTCCCTTATAAAATGGAATCTGTTGGTACACCCTGTGTGACGATAGCAGTCTAAGCGATCTATCATTTTGGTTTAAGTAATATTCAAGATATTGGAAATTAACTAGTGTTTGATATATATGTTTATGTATGTTTGTCAGTTATTGAATGTGTGTTTGAACTTAATGTAACATATTACAAGAAGTTCAAACATAAAGTTCAAAGATTAATTCAAGCATAAGTTAATAACATAAGTTTCCACACTTAGTTGTTTATGTGAAATGCTAGATTCGAATTATTTAAGGCTTGGCATTCGAATCTGTGATAGATTTGAATGTAGCCCTAGATTCGAATGAGAGCAGATTCGAGAGTGTCTTTATGAACAAACTCGAATGGGCCTTGGGCCAGATTCGAGTTTGGCCCATAACAGACTCGAATCAGGGTCTATAATTAGGGATAGACTCGATTAATTATCAGACTTTTTGCAGAATTCGTGAGGGATTAAGCATAAAGCGATCTCGAGTTTATCATCAGCGTTAGTGCCATTTCGGAGAGAATCAGTTCGTAGGATCGTTCGTGTGTCGTTCGTTCAGCCTCTGATAGTCTCCGTGTTTCGTAGTTGAGAGTTGTTTCCGTCTACCCGTTAACGAGGATTCCGCACTCGTTGACGGCTCCGCGTCTAGATAGATCTCGTAGTGGTAGACCTTACAAGTGGTATCAGAGCCTACGGAGTGTTCTTGGTGTTCTTCGTGTTCATCTAGATACATTCTAGGTTTCTTGACGCTAGTTGGACGGGTTTTCTCTCAAAATCGTGTTTTCAAGCTTAGCAAATTCTTATTCGGAAAATACTTTGTGGTTTTTCACGTTTTTGATCGAAATCATTATTTTTCGTTGGAAAAATACTGATTTAATCTGCGAAACGTTAAAAAATCAAAGTGTTAGCCGTTTTTACGAGTTTGCGGCGCTCGAATCTAATAGGGGTAATTAGGGTTACACTTAGTCTCGAGTCTAACCAAAATCTGCTCCTTTCGAGTCTGATACAGAGGGTTTCGAATCTATTTCGAGTTTGTACTACATTCGAATAGGGTCTCGAGTCTACTTAGTTTCGAGTTTAATTCGAGTTTAGTTTAGTTTCGATTAGGGTCCGAATCTGCTGGAATCTCGAGTTTGTCTGACCTTCGAGTCTAGTGACTTTTCGAATCTGACTTAATTTCGAATTTAATTGAATTTCACCACTTAATCGAATTTAATCCCAAATAAATTGGAGTCTAATTATATTCGAATCTATCTAGATTCGAACGAATTAATTCAAATTAGTTTCGAATTAAATTAATTAAGTTCATATTCAATTAATTCCGAAAAGATGTCAAATCTTCAAAAATTTCTAGAAATGGACCACGAGGTCGGAAAGGCAAACGCTCCGCCTAAGCTGATGAAAGTCGAAGATTATTACTGGTGGAAAGATCGGTTTACCGATTTCGTGCGCTTTAATGACACGCGCATGTGTGTGTGTATCGACGAAGGATATATTCCACCAGTGTCAGAAGTTGAAGGCCGTCAGAAAGTCTTGTCATACCAAATGATGAAGGAAGATGATAAGAAATTGTATGAAGCCGAAAACAAAGCTTTCTCACTGATCCGAATGGCTTTGCCTCAGGATATACTGCACACATTTAGGACTCAAAATACGTCAAAAGAACTTTGGGAGTCTCTAGAGAAGAGGTGTGAGGGTAATCCTAGGGTTCGTAGAAAGCGTACAGAGCTGTTGAAACAACAGTTTGCAATTTTCAAGGCGTTAAAGGATGAACAGCTGGATGATATCATCACCCGGTTCTATCATCTGTTGACGGAACTTGAAAGTCACGGGATTGAGTTTACTAACACTGACAAGAACAACAAGCTTCTTGATGCCTTACCAGCCAAATGGGCTATGTACGTGGCAATGATCAAGCTGAAGGAGGACAAGTACTATACTCAATCTCCGGATGATATTGTGGGAACGTTGCGGGCATATCACTTCGAGCTACTGATGGCCGAAACTGATTACGAACAAGTCCATAATCCAGCAATGTATTTTGGAAAGACATCAAAACCTTCAGCGACAGCCGAACCAAAGACAGCTACAACGTTTTTCACTGGAGAAACGTCGTCACCAGCAGAGTCTGATGACACATTGAATCGCGCGTTCTTAGGATTAGGAAGATCGGAAGAACCGCAGCCTCAAGTACAACAGGCATCAACATCTCAGAGTGTGACACCCTTGCCACAACAACCACCAATTACAATACACCCAGGATTAATCATCAACATGCAATAACATAATGATCTGATAACCTAAATTAAGTGCGGAAGCTTTAAAAACATAAATAAAGTAGTGCAACAAGCTTTCAACACCCTACGGTGCTATAAGGTACCAAGTCTAAGTCTACACACCCATACAACTATTACAATCATCCAGAATCTTACAACATTGTCTCATAACATAAATTACCGATGAAATAGTGATGAGTCTCCCAAATCTTCCTGACGACCTAACTAGAAGGTCCGGCCGTAGATTTTCCCTTTCCTATAAAAATAAAGTCAACTGAGGGGTAAGCGAATGCTTAGTGAATACACAGATCTATGCATTTTATAAATCCTTATGATGCCTACAAGAGTAGCACCGACGACGCACGTCGTGCACTCTCCACGTACACAAAGTACGACCACACAAGAGCCGTCGCTCTACGAGCCCGCAACTCGTCTTTTAAAATACACTACTGAGACCAACATAACATCGGGGATGACATACTGCCTACGGACCTGGAGGGATCAGCTCCAGCATCTTATAGAGCAGTAACATCAGAGTAACAGATGCGACCCGCAGGTCCATCATAGATGCACAACAAACGAACGGACATGCATCAAATAAGAATGTGCATCCAAATTTACGCAAGTTAGTAGAATTCCAAACGACTAATGAAGCAACATGTCTCAGTAAGCAAAAGCAATCATAAAGCAGATATAAACATGCGAAATCATATGTACTCACAGTGGGTGCGTAATTAAACTTTAACCAAATTTTATTTCTCTTCGGGCTTTCAACCGGATCCACCAAGTACCCCACTGTGGGTTAAACAACACCACAAGGGACCTGTTATGTTAATTTACAACAATACTGCGTATCAATAACTGTTTAAATCATAAAACCAAGTTTCGTAATTTTGCAATATTTTTCCCCATTTCGGGTACATGTCTAAATTCATACCATAATTAATTTTGAGCTTATCTCATGTCCATACATTGTCCTTTGAGTAACCCTTGTCATTTTATGTGTTGTTTATGAGTTTCATTCAAAATACACGAGTTTAGAGAGTAGATTTTCTCAATTTTAGGCATTAAACTCGAATTTAATGGTTAGATTCTAACTACATTCGAATCTAATGACTAGATTCGAATTCTATGTGTAGATTCGAACACCCCAAAGCACAAATTCCACTTCCATTCGAGTTTAGGGGATAGATTCGAACCCCATGTATTAAATTCGAAACCATGCTCGAGTCTAAGTGATAGATTCGAACTAACCCTTCGAATCTAGGGTAGTTTCGAAACCCCATTCGAATCTAGTGATACACACTCGAAAACACACTTGAATCTAGTACAAAAATCGAGTTTGTTCTTGCATTTCGACTCTGTTCTTGACATATTCGAGTTTGTTCATCATTTCAGCTTAAATCCTTCATTTCTAAGTCAAAAATCATGCATATATCAAGTATCAGGCCTAGATTGGATTCTATTATGCATATACTATCATAATCTTGCAATATTTCAAGCAAAACAAGCTCTAATTTACATAAAATGACAGATTCGAAATTCTAGTTCTTCAAAACCGAAACAATAAACTTAAAAGGGTCGATTCTTACCTCAATTCGTACGAAATCTGAAATCTGTTTGTAGTTTATTGTTGTACTCCACGAGATCTTTCCGTTGACGTATAATTCTCGATAATCTGACGGTCGGTTTGTGAGATAACTTAGAGAGATGTAGAGAGGAAATACTTAGAGAGAGAGTAAGAATGGTGAAATGAACTCTTTTACCCTTTTTATTCCACTTTCATCATTTTTGCACATTTCACCCCTCGACCTAAACGGCTCCATAAAATACTGATTTAATCTTAAAATTATCATTAAAAACTTTTATAATCTTAATACTCCATAACAATGATTCCGAGTTCAATTTTCTTAAAATAGCAACAAACTTCTAAATAACCCAAATACATAATAATTGCTCAATTTTAACTTAAATATATATTTTCCACTTAATTAACCAAAATACATTAAAATAAATCCGAGGATGTTACAGCATGGGCTCCACCACGCTCAACTTCGTCCTCGAAGTTACTCGGATTCAAACAGTTTCGGATACTTTCTTAACATTTCTGACTTAGTTTCCCATGTATGATTTGCTCCTTTATGATGCTTCCAACGTATAAGCACCATTTCTATCTCTTTGCTCCTCAATTTCTTTATCTTAGTATCCAATACACATTCCGGCTCCTCCACATATCGAAGCCTTTCATCTACTTGCAGCTCTGTGTGATCTGCCCAATCCTCATTTCCAGTGTTAAACGATTTTCGGAGATTCCCAACGTGAAATACTGGATGTATGCCCGACATCCCTTCAGGCAATTCTAACCGATAAGACTGATTTCCAACTTTTTCAACAATCTTAAAGGGTCCGACGAATCTCGGAGCCAACTTGCCCCTTTTAACAAAACGAGTAACACCCCTCATGGGTGATACTTTCAAGTAGACCCAGTCATTCACTTCAAAATTGATCGGTTTGTGCCTCCGATCATAGTAATTTTCTGACGATCCTGGGCCGCCTTCATGTTCTGCCTGATCAATTGTATCTTTTCATTTGTTTCTTGAAGTAACGCCGGCCCAGCAATCGGCGTTTCACCCGTTTCTCTCCAACATGTAGGAGTTCTACATTTCCTTCCATACAAAGCCTCGAACGGTGCCTTCTTTATTGTCGCGTGGTAACTGTTATTGTACGAGAACTCTATCAGTGGCAGGTGATCATCCCAGTTGCCACCAAGATCTAACACACACGCTCTCATCATGTCTTCTAAAGTAAGGATCGTTCGTTCACTTTGGTCATCGGTTTGCGGACGATAGGCCGTAATCATTGCTATTCTCGTCCCTAACCCTTCTTGTAGTGCCGACCAAAAGTTTGAAGTAAATCGGCTATCTCTATCCGACACTATGGACTTAGGCACTCCATGCCTAGCAACGATCTCGTCCATATAGATCTGAGCTAACTTCTCCAATGAATAACTTTCACGGATCGGAATAAATTGAGCCGACTTAGTTAACCGATCCACGATTACCCAAATTGCATCATGTTGTCGCTTAGTCTTCGGCAGCTTTGTAACAAAATCCATAGTAATATGCTCCCACTTCCATTCCGGAATAGGAAGCGGTTGCATACTGCCGTACGGTTGCTGATGCTCGGCCTTTACCAAACGACAAGTTCGACATCTTTCTACATATTGCCCTATGTCCTTCTTCAGTCCCGGCCACCAAAAATCTGCCTTTAAATCATTATACATCTTTGTGCTTCCGGGATGTACAGAAAACCTCGACTGGTGTGCTTCTTCGATAATTACTTGTCTCATTCCACCAAACTTCGGCACCCATATCCTCCCGTATATCCCTTTCCGTCCCGATTCACTTGTTTCCATGTTCTTAACTTGTACTCTAATATCCTCAACACCAATATTCTCATCTTTCAAGGCTTCTTCCTGAGCAGCCTTGACATCATCAATTATCGTGGAGGTCAGCATTGTAGACGTCATTATATAACAGAAATCCTTAGCATAAGCTTTCCGACTCAAGGCATCGGCTACTACATTAGCCTTCCCGGGATGATAAAGTATCTCACAATCGTAATCTTTAATAAGCTCCATTGATCGTCTCTGCCTCATATTGAGTTCCTTCTGGCTAAAAATATACTTTAAGCTCTTATGGTCCGTGTAAAGTTGACATTTAGTACCGTACAGGTAGTGCCTCCATAACTTCAAAGCAAACGTTACCGCGGTCAACTCCAGATCATGAGTCGAATAATTCTTCTCATGCTGCTTCAACTGTCTTGAAGCATAAGCAATTACTTTCCCGCGCTGCATCAGTACAGCGCCTAACCCTAACCTCGATGCATCAGTATAAACCACAAAATCGTCATTGCCTTCCGGTAAGGCAAGTATCGGAGCCTCGCTTAACGCTTTCTTCAGAACCTCAAATGCTTCCTGTTGCACAGTTTCCCATATAAACGGTGCATTCTTCTTTGTTAATGCAGTTAAAGGAACTGCAATCTTAGAAAAGTCCTTTATGAATCTCCGATAGTATCCTGCCAACCCCAGAAAACTTCTAACCTCAGTAGCTGAACATGGCGGCTCCCAGTTCTTTATTGCTTCAACTTTAGCCGGGTCCACCGAAATTCCAACTCCAGAAATCACATGTCCTAGAAACTGTATCTGTTGTAGCCAAAACTCGCACTTTGAGAACTTGGCGTACAACCTTTCCTTCCTTAATAATTCCAACAGTTCTCTCAGATGTTCAGCATGTTCGGCTTCAGACTTAGAGTATACTAAAATATCATCGATAAACACAATTACCGATTTATCCAACATCGGTCTGCAAACTCTATTCATTAAATCCATAAACACTGCTGGGGCATTAGTTAATCCAAAAGGCATCACCAGAAACTCGTAATGTCCATACCGAGTCCAGAGTGCTGTTTTTGGCACATCTTCCTCTCGAACCTTCAATTGATGATATCCCGATCTCAGATCAATCTTAGAAAATACACTAGCCCCATGTAACTGATCAAACAAGTCATCTATCCTCGGCAGAGGATACTTGTTCTTAATCGTCAACTTGTTCAGTTCCCGGTAATCTATGCACATCCTCATCGTGCCATCTTTCTTCTTTACAAACAGTACCGGGGCTCCCCACGGCGATGAACTCGGCCGAATGAAGCCCTTGTCCAACAACTCCTGGAGTTGTGTCATCATCTCTTTCATCTCAGTTGGGGCGAGGCGATAAGGAGAACGAGCTACCGGCGCAGCTCCAGGGATCAAGTCAATCTTAAATTCTACTTGTCTCTCAGATAGTACTCCAGACAAGTCTTCCGGAAACACATCCGGAAACTGTGAAACAACAGGCACGTCGGCCAACGTTCTCTTTTCAGCCTTGGCATCAATAGCATATGCCAGGTAAGCGTCACACCCCTTTGCAACAAGCTTTCGAGCTTTTGCAATGGTCAGTAAGCACAGATCCCCACTTCTCCTATCCCCGTAGATGCAAATCTCACGCCCCTCCGGAGTAGTTATCTTAATCATTCGGTTCTTACACACTATCTGAGCTTCATTCTCTATCAACCAATCCATCCCGATTATCACATCGAATTCACTGAATTCTATAGGGATCAAGTCCAAATTGAAGACTACATCTTCAATTACTAACGTGCAGTTACGGTAGACATGATCTACTTTTACTAAAGTGTTACTAGCAGTTTCTATATCAAGAACAGCAGATAATCTAGATAGTGGCATGGCAAGTCTTTGTGCAAACATAGTAGAAACAAACGATCTATTGGCACCCGAATCAAATAAAACTCGTGCTGGCATAGAATTAACTATGAACGTACCCGTGACGACTTCCAGATTTTCCCTTGCTTCCTCTGCAGTTATCTGGAAAGCACGAGCAGGTGCCCTTTGAGACTGACCCCGACCTCGGTTAACTGATCCACCGCATGAACCTCCCGAAGACCGTGTTGTAGATGGAGCAGCAGCAGCTGGATCGTACTTTCTGCAATTCCTACTGTAGTGTCCCAATACACCACACTTATGGCAAGCATCTCCCTTCCTGGGGCAATCACTCTGATAATGGCCCAACTCACCACAACAAAAACAAGCACGTCCATTGGTGCACTTGCCGAAGTGTTCCAAGTGACACCTATTACAATATCGCGGCTCGGTGTTGATAGAGTAGGCACGAGCACGACCACGATCGGAAAAACCAGATGGTCGACGATACGACTGCTGAGGTGAGTACTGTGAAGACCGGGAAGAACCAGAATATCCTCCTTCGCGCTGGCGCTTCGGCGGTGACGGCTGTGTTGGGTTGGTGGAAACAGCAGCAGACCCAGTACAATAGCCCGACATGATCAGAATCTGCTCTACATTTCTGGCAGCCTCAAGTAAGCCAGCAAATGTAGGGTATCGGACATTGCTCATAACCCGCCTTATTTCAATATCCAGACCAGCCTCAAATCTGGTCACCTTCCTTTCCTCCGTATCCACCTGATGAGGCGCAAACAGGCTCAGCCTCGTGAATTCTACAGCATATTGGGACACCGTCTTAGTCCCCTGTACCAGTGCCATAAACTTTGCTTCCAACCTCCGGCGCTCATCAACCGGACTGTACTGCTGAGTGAATAGGTCCTTGAACTCAGCCCAAGTCATATCAGAAACCTTCTCCAATGTCAACGCATTCACCATTGCGTTCCACCACATGATTGCATCATTCGTAAACATAGCAGTCGCATAACGAACCATGTCCTTCTCAGCATAGTCGCTGATTCGGAATGTTCGTTCAGTTGCTGTTATCCATTCCAGTGCGGCAACAGCATCTCCCAGTCCATTAAACTCCACGGCCCCATTTCCTTTGAAGTCCTTGAAACGACAACCTTTGGGCTTGTTAGACGACCCAATGTTGTCATCTCGTTCCTCGTTGTTACCCCCTTCCTTCTCCTTGTTCTTTCTCTTATCCTCCCTTCTCTTAGCTTCGGCCTCATCTCGAGCCCGAAACTGATTTTGTATCATCTTGTTCTGCTCAGCCATCATGGCTAGCATCATCTCTCTGGTTTCTTCTGGTGTCATTCCTCCAGACATGTTCTGAAATTATAAACGTATAACTTGTTTAGTAACATGTCAGTAATTTAAAGACACCACTCATTTGTCCCGTATGATAGTCAATCACTTATAATTACTAGATCATAACCTATCTTAGTTCAGATCATTACTTAAACCACTACATATCATTACCTAATGTTTGAGATCAAGACCTCACGGACACTTGAATCTCAAACAACAGCTCTGATACCATCTCGTGTGACACCCTTGCCACAACAACCACCAATTACAATACACCCAGGATTAATCATCAACATGCAATAACATAATGATCTGATAACCTAAATTAAGTGCGGAAGCATTAAAAACATAAATAAAGTAGTACAACAAGCTTTCAACACCCTACGGTGCTATAAGGTACCAAGTCTAAGTCTACACACCCATACAATTATTACAATCATCCAGAATATTACAACATTGTCTCATAACATAAATTACCGATGAAATAGTGATGAGTCTCCCAAATCTTCCTGACGACCTAACTAGAAGGTCCGGCCGTAGATTTTCCCTTTCCTGTAAAAATAAAGTCAACTGAGGGGTAAGCGAATGCTTAGTGAATACACAGATTTACGCATTTTATAAATCCTTATGATGCCTACAAGAGTAGCACCGACGACGCACGTCGTGCACTCTCCACGTACACAAAGTACGACCACACAAGAGCCGTCGCTCTACGAGCCCGCAACTCGTCTTTTAAAATACACTACTGAGACCAACATAACATCGGGGATGACATACTGCCTACGGACCTGGAGGGATCAGCTCCAGCATCTTATAGAGCAGTAACATCAGAGTAACAGATGCGACCCGCAGGTCCATCATAGATGCACAACAAACGAACGGACATGCATCAAATAAGAATGTGCATCCAAATTTACGCAAGTTAGTAGAATTCCAAACGAATAATGAAGCAACATGTCTCAGTAAGCAAAAGCAATCATAAAGCAGATATAAACATGCGAAATCATATGTACTCACAGTGGGTGCGTAATTAAACTTTAACCAAATTTTATTTCTCTTCGGGCTTTCAACCGGATCCACCAAGTACCCCACTGTGGGTTAAACAACACCACAAGGGACCTGTTATGTTAATTTACAACAATACTTCGTATCAGTAACTGTTTAAATCATAAAACCAAGTTTCGTAAGTTTTGCAATATTTTTCCCCATTTCGGGTACATGTCTAAATTCATACCATAATTAATTTTGAGCTTATCTCATGTCCATACATTGTCCTTTGAGTAACCCTTGTCATTTTATGTGTTGTTTATGAGTTTCATTCAAAATACACGAGTTTAGAGAGTAGATTTTCTCAATTTTAGGCATTAAACTCGAATTTAATGGTTAGATTCTAACTACATTCGAATCTAATGACTAGATTCGAATTCTATGTGTAGATTCGAACACCCCAAAGCACAAATTCCACTTCCATTCGAGTTTAGGGGATAGATTCGAACCCCATGTATTAAATTCGAAACCATGCTCGAGTCTAAGTGATAGATTCGAACTAACCCTTCGAATCTAGGGTAGTTTCGAAACCCCATTCGAATCTAGTGATACACACTCGAATCTAGTACAAAAATCGAGTTTGTTCTTGCATTTCGACTCTGTTCTTGACATATTCGAGTTTGTTCATCATTTCAGCTTAAATCCTTCATTTCTAAGTCAAAAATCATGCATATATCAAGTATCAGGCCTAGATTGGATTCTATTATGCATATACTATCATAATCTTGCAATATTTCAAGCAAAACAAGCTCTAATTTACATAAAATGACAGATTCGAAATTCTAGTTCTTCAAAACCGAAACAATAAACTTAAAAGGGTCGATTCTTACCTCAATTCGTACGAAATCTGAAATCTGTTTGTAGTTTATTGTTGTACTCCACGAGATCTTTCCGTTGACGTATAATTCTCGATAATCTGACGGTCGGTTTGTGAGATAACTTAGAGAGATGTAGAGAGGAAATACTTAGAGAGAGAGTCTAGAGAGAGAGTAAGAATGGTGAAATGAACTCTTTTACCCTTTTATTCCACTTTCATCATTTTTGCACATTTCACCCCTCGACCTAACCGGCTCCATAAAATACTGATTTAATCTTAAAATTATCATTAATAACTTTTATAATCTTAATACTCCATAACAATGATTCCGAGTTCAATTTTCTTAAAATAGCAACAAACTTCTAAATAACCCAAATACATAATAATTGCTCAATTTTAACTTAAATATATATTTTCCACTTAATTAACCAAAATACATTAAAATAAATCCGAGGATGTTACACAGAGTTATTCGAAGATGCCCATGAGCGCAAAATCAGCGGAAGAACATTTGAATCTGCTTGCTTCTTTTGTGGCCGCGTACGGGAATTGTGTTCAAGGGAAAATTAATGATCCTGCTCTCTGGGACGAAGACTACGATCAGGTCGACCCTGATGACCTTGAGGAAATGGATCTTAAATGGCAACTGGCCATGGTAACCCAATGGGTTAAGAGATTCAATAAACGAACTGGGAGGAATTTGACGATGAATAACAAGGGGATAGGATTTGACAAGTCCAAAGTAAAATGCTACAACTGTCAAGGACTGGGACACTTCGCCAGGGAGTGTCAGAGACCGAAGGTGGAGACATACCAAGGGCAGAGTCAGCATCAGGGACAGTTCCAAAATCAGTCCCAACAACGATATCTTCCAAGTCATCATCTGGTCAAGCCAATCTAGCGGGTCTACTATCCAATGTCACTTTAGACAGACAGCTAGATGGTACCTATGACTGAAGTTCACATCCTGAGTCGAATGCTAGAGCCTTCATGGCTGAAGTCACAGAAACTGGGTGTGATGAGGACGACCAGACCACACGGGACAGCAGTCCGATGTGGGTAGAGAAGGCGAATGATCAGACAGTGCTGGAGTTTGCTGCTCAGATGGCCAACGTGGAATCTGATAACTCTAAGGTTAGTCTGACTTACTCTCTTTTTCGTGAATTATGTGCGTTGTGTGTCAATTCTAACGATAGGTTAAATCTAGTCTTAGAATCAAATAAAACCATAACTGCTCAAAATGAGAATTTTAAAATTGAAAATGCTAGCCTAAATGATATCAAGCAAGATCTTAAAGAAAAGCTTAAGGCTGATGCTCAAGACGTAATAGTTCTAAACGACAAACTGAGTGAGCAGTGTGTTAGGATAGAACTTATGTATGAGCACGTAGAGGCCTTGACTAAAAGTCTTAAGGACAAGGACATAGAGCTAGCTGAAACAAAGGTTAAGGTAGCAGAGGCGAATAGCAAGCTGGAGAAGTTTAGGAATTCGAGCCTAAACCTAGGGAAAGTTTTAGACGCCCAACGACAGTCTAAAAAGCCTGTAGGTCTAGGATTTCACGAAATTCCTCCACCTTTCAATGCAAACTATGTGCCTCAGCCTCAGGAGAAAACTTATAAATCAGTAGACTTAGGTGACCTACCTACACCGACACCAGAGCCTATAGTAGAAAATACACCTAAGGTGGCTGAAACAACCGTCAAGGTTAAGAAAGTCAAATTTGTGTCTTCCTCCAGTGAAACACCTGCAGGAAAACAGAAAATTGCTTGGGCTGATCAGGACGATGAGCCAGTCGCCATAGATGTACCAAAGGAAATAGACACTAGTGAGACACCTAGATCTAAGGGAACACACAAAAAGTCCATAGATAAGATGTCTTGCTTCAGATGTCACGAGAAGGGGCATGTTGCTTCTCACTGTCCGCTTAGGAAAGCCGATGTTACACCTAAGACAGTGACTCCAACACCTGTTAAGCCCTCAACCAGTGTGGCGAGCACCAGTAGTTCTCAAAGTACCGAGAAATCTGTGCAAGCCGCACCCAAACAAGTTGTGAAAAACACACCGGTTAAGGTTGGACCAAAGGAAGTGATTAGGACAAATTCACCGAATCGTGTCATTAATCAATCTAGGTCAGCACCACAACAAGTCTATAGGAGCACAACACCTAGCAGGTCACACACTCTAGTTAGGTCTCACACTCCAGTTAGACAGTACGCACCGGTAAGAGCTCAGGGATCACAGTCCGAAATGCCATATAATAGGAACTATTCTAGAGCTCCACAACAAATGCCTACTCCAAGGCAAAGAGTGAACTTAAATCACTCGGCACCACAACAGACTCCAGTTCAAAGACCCAAGTCACCTGAAAGGCGAGATGGGTATTTGAAAGAGTTCAAGTATGTGGACGAGAATGGTAAAACCAAGTCAGTTATGGCTTGGGTTCCCCGTGATAACTAACCTATTTTCTTTCATGTGCAGGAGATTACCACAGGTCCAAACAACAAGTGGTTCGTCGACAATGGATGCTCCAGGCACATGACAGGGGAACGAGGTCTACTTACAGACTTCAAGGGTGGGAATCCGGGATTCGTATCATTCGCGGGTAACAAGGGTGGAAATATCACGGGTACCGGAGTGGTCACTAATGGGACGATAAAATTGGACCAAGTTTATCACGTTGATAAACTGGTTCACAATCTCATTAGTGTATCTCAAATCTGTGATAAGAAGAACTCAGTGTTGTTCACTGACACTGAGGCGTTAGTGCTAAAGCCGGGATTCAAGATTCCTGAAAAATGGGTATTGATGCGGGCGCCAAGGAAGAATGACTTGTACATGCTGGATATGAACAAGCCGGAGACTTCGATGGGGCCAATCTGTCTATTATCCAAAGCTTCGGAGACAGAATCGGTACTATGGCAAAGACGCATGGCTCACCTGCACCTAAGAAAGATGAACTACATAACGAAGAATGGACTGGTGCAGGGTGTGCCAATGAAGAGCTTTCAGTTCGAGGACAAGTGTCTACCGTGCATGAAAGGCAAGCAACATAAGAAGAACCACAAGTCCAAGAAGCAGAACTCCACATCCTCAACATTCGATTTGTTGCATATGGACCTTTTCGGCCCTATCAACAAAAGGAGTATAGGAGGTAGTTGGTTTTGTTTAGTTATCACTGACGATTACACCGTTTTCTTGGTTTTCTTTTAGGTACAAAGGACGAGACGGCTTCCAGCTTATCGGGTCTTGACCAAGTGGCAGAACTCCTACGGAACAAGGGTTAAAAGAATACGTAGTGATAGGGACTGAATTCAAAAACACTGTAATTGGTTTATATTGCCTATCAAAGGGCATAGTGCATCAATCAGGCACATATGAACCTCAACAAAATGGGTGGCCGAACGTAAAATGAACCATTGATTGGGCTGCAAGGACTATGCTTTCGGTATTCAAAGCTTCCTACCATGTTTTGGGGGGAGGCAGTGACATACCGCGTGCCTATTTTAAACCGAGTCCTTACAGTCAAATCTTAGACAAAACATGTTATGAAATTTTGAATAAACGGCCACCTAATTTTAACTGGCTCGAACCGTTTGGGGTACCATGCACTCTTTTTACGAACACAACAGTCAACCCAAGTTTGGTGATAACGGCTGACGAAGGCTACTTATCTAGGATTATTTGTTGTGGTTTGAATCACCAAAACCCTCTCTTTCCTCCCAACGCCTGTCGGCGGCTCACTAAGCAAACCCCACAAACACCCCCCCACCACACACCCCCAACTAAAGGTAGATGGCCAGGTTCACGAGATGCACTGTGGGATTTGTGTATCACCCCCACTACCCTCTATCTAGTACAGTCAACCAGTTCATACTACATTAGCAACACCACCCCCTACCTGGCCTCAACACCCCCAGCACGGCTGCTTCCTATCTTGGCCTCTTTATGTGCCTCCGCATTCATGTGATTCTTTTGCGCTCTATTTGATTTGGCTGACATCTCCTTTTCCCACTGCTTTACTCTGCTGGCTGCCATCTTATGCGGGTCCAATTCCCCTGCGCCATACAAGCCACATGGCGTACGTTTGCACCTCTGACGATAAGTCACCGTATGTGCTCAATGGATCCCATCCTTTGACCTTCCGAGCGATCTTATTACGTTTAAGTAATTCCAGATCCGTAGTCATCACGTTTTTTTTTCTCTCCACCACCTTCTTCCTACTGCGACTTGTCGATAGATCTCCAGAAGTTGCTGATCCAGACCCCCCCCCCCCCCCCCCCCCCCCAGCAACTACCACTGAGAATCAGACTCAAGCCTCAAGTTCCAACTCTAGGAACAACGTCCATGCGGAGGAAAATGTAGAAATGGCGAGCCTGTTCCCCCCATTAGGTGAAATAGGATTA